>LOEQ01013433.1:0-21552 GCA_001685075.1 Bramus lutescens | reverse complement strand
TCAAGTGTATATATTTTTATCATTGTTTACTGTGGAACATAGGGGTGCCCTTTGGCCCAAGCTGCATACTCTTTTAATTTAAAAATATTTTATAACTATAAACCTTTGAATTGTTTGGAAGCCAGTCACCTAGGTGTTTGGCACTGGGTTTCAGCAGTACCTGGGACCCTTATATTAAAAACTGAGATTGATCATGAAGCTAGAATGGATTTATATGACCAACTCACTGTAAGATATGTCCATGAAAAGATTTTGAGCTGTCTGGTAGATATGTGCTTCACATGCTGTCATACAATTCCATACACTTTCAAAAAGACAGCATCTTCAACAAATGCTGATTTAACTGGGTGTATACATATAGAAGAATGCAAATGGATCAATATTTATCACCCTACTCAAAAATCAAGTTCAAGTAGATCAAAGACCTCAACATAACCCAGGTACACTGAACCTGTTAGGAGAGAAAGTAGGGAATATCTTTGAATGCATTGGCATAGGACATAACTTTTTGAGCAGAACACTTATGGAACCTCATGAAACTGAAAAGTTTCTGTAAGGCAAAGGACATAGTCAATTGGACAAAGAGTCAGCCTATAGAATAGGAAAACATTTTTACAAACTCCACAGCCAAGAAAGGTCTAAAATCCAAAACATGTAAAGAACTCAAAAAACTAGATATGAAAAAAACAAATAATCCAGCTTAAAAATTGGGGTGCAGATCTAAACAAAGAGTTCTCAATAGAGGAATCTCAAATAGCTAAGAATCACTTAAAGAAATGTTGAACATTCTTAACCATCAAGGAAATGCAAATCAAAAATACTTTGAGCTTCCATCTTACATTTGTTAGAATGGCTAAGATCAATAGCACAAGTGACAGGTCATGTTGGCAAGGATGTGGAGCAAGGAGAACACTGATCCATTGCTAACGGGACTGCAAATTAGTACAGTCATGATAGAAATCAATATGACAGTTCCTCAGAAAGTTGGGAATCAAACCACCTCAAGATTCAGCTATACCATCTTGGGCATATACCCAAAGGATGCTCCATCCTATCACAAGGACACTTGCTCAACCATATTCATTGAGGATTTATTCATTATAGGCAGAAACTAGAAACAATGTAAATGTCCCTCAACAGAAGACTGGATAAAGAAAATGTGTTACATTTGCACAACAGAGTATTACTTAGCTGTTAAAAAGAAAGTGATATCATAAAATTTGTAGACAAATGGATACAACTTCCTAGATCATCCTGAGTGAGTAATCCAAGCCCAGAATGATAAGTGTGGTCTGTATTTGCTTATAAGTGGATATTAGTCACTAAATAAATGGTAATCTACCTACAGTCCATAGATACATAGAAGTTAGGTAAAGAGGAGGGCCTCGTCTAGGCATGGCACATGAATCTTCCTGGGGAGGTGAAATAAAATCAACTTTACAGGTAGACTGAGGCAGGAGGAGATGGGAGTGGAGAGCATCAGGTGGGGTTGGGAGGAGAGTGTAGGACGGGAGAGCTGCAACTGGGGAGCATTTGGGGAGTGGTGTGGAAACAGTGCAGTGGAAATGTTCTGGAACGTATGAAGGTGATGCTAATGGGGTAAACGGGGAACAGGAGTCACAACTTGACCACCTCTTGTCATCAGGCAGGGCTTCCAGTAGTACGACTAGGTTACATTCGATTGAGCTGTCGGCCAAGGGGTCCCATGGAAATCCACCCAAACCCAGACTGTTGCTAAGAATGAAGATTGCTATCTACAAACTGACAGAGGGGCCCCCACTGCCAAGGACAGCACCCACACAACTCATTGAACATGGAGAAGTCCAGCTGGTGCCTAGCTGGAGCCTTCACTCATATTTTCTAGGCTATTTGGTGGGGGAAGGTACCCTGCATCTATAGAAAGAGAAACGTGAACACCAAACCACCCACCAAATCTTTGAGCTACAATGTGTTCTGCCTGCAAAATATGCTAGAGCAATGAAGGCACCGAACTTGTGGGAGTGGCCAACCAATCTCTGATTTGACTTAAGGCCCAGGACAAGGAACCCATACCTGACCCTGCTTGGGTGACCAAGGACCAGTAGCTAGAAAGCCCAGAAATACAGGGTAAAACCAAACACTATTGGTATAATAATAATAATAATAATAACAATAATAAATAATATTTTGCTCTACTCATAAATCAGTGCCTTATCCAGTCATCTTCAGAGAGGATTTTTCTGTCAACAGATGGGGAAAATGTCAGGCATTATGTGGAGAGAGTGTCTAAATTGGAGGTCTCATTAATGACGACCCTAAAAGAGACTTACATAGATCTAATCTACATGGGAAGTAGAAAAAAGAAAAACAAACAAAAAAAACCCAAGATCTCCTGAGTAAATTGGGAGCATGAACCTTGGAAGAGAGTTCAGGGGAGGGGAGAGGGAGGGAGGGGAGCATAGAAAAATATAGAGCTCAATAAAAATCAATAAAAAATTAAAAAAATAAATTGGAAGTCTCCATCAAATCCCTCCCCTCAGAGGTCAGGAAATCCCATGGAAGAGGAAGTTGAAACATTGTAAGAGCCAGGGGAATGGAGGACACCAGGAGATCAAGGCCCTCTGAATTAACTAAGCAAAGCACAGTTTGAGCTCTCAGAGTGTGAGGCCTGCATGGGTCTTCACAAGGTCCTCTGCATACATATTATAGCTATTAGCATAGTGTTTGTATGAGACTTCTGACTGCGAGAACGAATGGTTTCTGACTCTTGTGCCTGCTCTTGGGATGCTTTTCCTCCTGGTTGCTTGCTGTTTTCAACTTGATGTGATCATTTTTTAAAATTTTGTTTTGTTTGTTTGGTATCTCTTAGGAATCTGTTCTTTTCTAGTGGTAGACAGAAAGGCAGTGGATCTGGAGGGAGGAGCGGTACGGAGGTACTAGGAGGAGGATAGTCAGGATCTATTGTACAAGAAAGGAATCTATTTTCAATATAAAGAAAAAATTTTCAATGACTGTGACTATGTTCTCAGTTGGTAAACTATTTTTCGAAAAATCTTCTAAGCTACTTGTGTTTATTTCCTCACCAAAGCTCAGAAATATTATGTGTCAAGGTCTAAAAAATCAGGGGCCAGGCAGTGGTGCCTTTAAGCCCAGGCAGGCAGATCTCTGTGAGTTCAAGGCCAACCTGGCTACAAGAGCTAGTTCCAGGACAGGTTCCAAAGCTACAGAGAAACCCTGTCTTGAAAAGCAAAAAACAAACAAACAAACAAACAAACAAACAAAAAAAACCAAAACAAAACCTAAGGCAGGGTTTGATGAACTAGAGGCCTCCATTTGAATGAGGAAATGTCAATTATCAAATGAGTGAAGAGAAGCCCACAGAATGGGAGAATCTTTGAATGGTGATGGCCTTACCTTATCCGTGACTCAGAGACTCAGAAACCATCCTCTTTGTGGGTTCCCATCATCAAATGACAGTCCAAGCAGTGTCTGCTGGCCATCTCCTTTCCTACCAACAGAAGGTAAAGCAACAAAATATTACACAGAGATTTCTCAGGCTACCTCTGTAAATGGTGCTCAGCATTTCTGCCCACACCCTACTGGGTAGGCACCCAATTACATGGCACCCTTAAAAGCAAAAGGGTGGTTTCAATGGTACAGCTGTTTACACAGGGGGAAGACGAAACTCAGCAACTGTTTCATCAGCATTAAGGTTTATTTTAGGAAAAGGTCTAGATCAGTAACCTATGAAAATCCACAATCAGAATAACTCACTTTCTTATAGCATTATATGTGCTCGTCAACATGAATTTGTTATTCAGTTTTGTAAATAATCCTCTCAGTCATTCACTGTGAGAACTGGTTTTCTTTTTTCTGGGCTCTGATGCCAATCTGAAATCAAGATATCTATAATCAGAAATACTTGGATCCAAATGCAAGTCAGTTACTAGCAATATAGTCATGAGCATATTATGCCATCCCACTGAAGTTATTATTTCAACTATAAAATAACTATAATAGAAAAATGAGATGATATTAAATGCTTTAGTGTCAGGTTATTATGTTAATGCTATCAACAAGTCCATCAGGAGTTTATTTCACTGTCCAAGTCTACAGATGAGAAATCCAAGTGACCTTGCTAGCATAGTAGAGTCATGATTTTGACCTAGATCTCTGTGATTTTGTTTTCTGAGACCGCACACTTTACCCACTTGGCTATTCTATTTCCAATATAGCACATACTCGTTAGAATTGATCTAAACATCAAGTTAAAACTAAAGAAATATATTAAAGAACAAATTCTGACATGTCTAATAAATTAAAAAAATAAGGCTATATAGATTATTATGTCTAAGATTATTGTATCTAAGCCATGCCATTTGGCTAGATTCTTCACCATCCTCAAAGATGAACTTACCCAGTGGAATAGAAACATTCACAGGTACTTCAAACATATTAAGGACTGTTTTATTGTTAAGAGGGATCCACGTTGTGGCTGCTCCTATTCCTCTCATTTTTACTATATCATCTCCAAGGTACATGCTGACAGTTTTTCACAGCCCTTAAAACATATGCACTAGCATTAAAAATGCTTTAAAGAACTCACTCAGCAACATTCCAATTTGTTCCAGGAACACCCGTGCAGAGCAAAATGTGGCAGACGGAAGGAGAGATTAGAAATGACTCTTCTATAAAAGGTGACTCTGCAACCTTGAAATGGTGCCACAGGGGGTAGTATGCATGTGGCACTCACGCCCGTGCCAAGATTGGTAATTACTAAACACATGTTATAGAATATAATTTCCTACTATGGGAGAAATCAAAACTTCTGTGTCTCTTAGCTCAAGCATGACTCCCGTCCCTTTAATGCGCAACAAAGGTAGCATGCAATCAATTTTACATGTTACCCCTGAGTGTCACACAATGTCCTGGAAATGCCCAACAGAATCGTTGTCCCAGCCGCAAACAGAAGGCATATCACCCAGGACAAATGTGTCTAGATTTCATTCCCAGGGAAAAAGCCATTGCATTTCCTTAGGGAACGAACAAAACTTTTTAGTGGCCAGAAGCAGAGCTAAAAATAAAAATCCTCCTGGAGAACACATCAGGAACAGACAGCACTTAAGGGCTTCGAGTTTGGTTAAAGACAGAGCCCAGTTTCAAAAGTTAATGAGATTTCCTTATCCTTGGTAGTCTAAGGGTAAATGGAAAAGAGAAGCAGAGATCTTGATAATCCGGGGCTCTAGAACCCATACCTGAAGAGAATCTGTCATAGTCTTCTGATGCCCATTGAATATGTGACTTTCATTCCTTAGCACCTGCCACATGAAAGTGCCCTGATGGCTTGAAAAAGTTAAGCCTTTTAAATAAATGCCTCCTCTCCCTTTTTAGGAGAAGCAGAGACTGAAGTTAAACCTCCCAATTAAAACGAGGCTAACTTCTATGTTCAAACAGAGCATTATGCACAAATAATCTTCTCTTTTAGCCTAGAATATTCTTCTTCCATCCATAGTCCTAGGTACAGAAGGTCAACCAGAGTTCTCATCAACCTGAATTAAATAGATCAAAGACAGAACTACACGTTTCTCTTCCATTTACCAACCTCCCCCTTCGGTTTGCATTTTTCAGTTGTCATTTTAAAATGCAAGATGAGAAAGAGAAAATGTTAACCTTAAAACATGAAATGGGAGAATTAATCTGATAAGAAATTAATTACCCACTTTCACCAATTTGTGTCATAAATTTCTGGTACGTGCTTGTCACAGGCTGATTGAGCTTGTTGTTTTCAGTGACATTGACCCCAGGCAAGCCCCTGCCATCTGCCACTGACATCCCTGGACAGAACAGCACATAAAAACTGGGTATGTTAAAGGCTTTGGAGGAAAATAGCTCGGGCACAAGGAGGTTTCAATGGTGAGAAGAGGATCTCCCTGAAGGTGTGAGCTTTCACAAGGAAAACAAAAGCAGAAAGCACTTCAGGGCAAAGGGGAAATATTTTGGAAGATTGAGTGGAACAAACCTGGCAACCAGGTCAATGTGACCAGGGCCAAAGGAAGGTGTGTGTGTGTATGTGTGTGTGTGTGTGTGTGCGCGCGCGCGCGCGTGTGCGTGTGTGTGTGTGTGTGTGTGTGTATGTGTGTGTGTAGGTAAAGGTGATAACATGACTGAAAGGGAAGCTTGAGGTCAGCACCACAGGCTCTTGGAGTTTTGAGGATGTGTAGATTTGCAGTCTTGTTATTTAAAACAGAATGAACCGTAGTGGATCTAAAGGGCAGGTGAGAGACTGGCTGCGATGAGTCAGGGGAGTAGTCACTAAGTTCTTCCCTGCAAAACTGAGTTCCAGTGCAGAGATGACCCAGCAGTCAGTAGCCCTGGATTAGATTCCTAGCACCCACAATGAGGCTCACAACTGTCAGTAACTGTAGCTTGACATAGGCATCACCATTTTGTTTCAGTTCATCAACAAGCTCCTTACAAGATATTGATGGTTCTTCATTCTTCGGAAAGACACGCTTTGCCTCAGGCAGCATGCTCCCATGCCCTTATTTCCGTTTTCCGAGCCTGACCGACCAGCTAACCTCATTGCTCCCTATCCTACACCCTAGAAAACTCACTGGAGCTGCAGTCTATCCCGAGTACTGCCCAGCAGACTTAATAAAAGCCTTCTCAGCACCTACTTAGCTTTTCCTGGCTTATTTTCTTTCACTCTTCTGACCCCTGTGGGCACCAGGCATGTGCTTGTTGTACAAGCATATATGCAGGCAAAATGCATGTATACATAGGATAAATAAATAATTAGGAAAGGAAGAAAGTTGTGAAGCAAGCAAGGTTCTCCAGAGAAACAGTATGCACCATGCAAGCATACACCTGAATGCATGCACACACGATAATAGAGAAAGCTGATACATAGCCTATATGGTACTGGTTCACTCTCTTTATTCAATTATTACCGAAAGTAATCAGTCTTTCCTGGACATTTAATACCTTGTTCTTCACCAGCAGAGAGCTTGGCAATTCTCTAGATGATCACCAGTGCCAGGTTACACAAGAGCTTTGAGTAAACAGTTTATGCCAAGGAATGTACCCATGTGTTATAGTGTGGAGGGGGATTTCTTTACAGTAGGAGCCCCTGCCTGGATTTTGATGGCAGAGATTCCAAGTTCAGACTTTGTGATCCCCAATTCTCTCTGTCTATATTGCAGAAAATTTTATGGTTGCATATTCTCATGTCAGAATCCATGTGGATCTGTTCCATCTTGACCACACATGTCAGAGAGTTTAGTTCTGTGCATGCTCCTTCGAGGTTATTACAGGAGGTTTGACCCAGGGGGTGGCTGCCTACAGAATGCCTGATCTAATGTGTGGTTGCTGCATGTCCTGCCTAAACAACAGAATGCTTAACTAAGGGAATAGTTACTTGATATTTCAGGTATTAAAGAGGTAATCACTTTGTTTGTTCCTTGTTTGTTTTGTGGTAAAGAAGTCTTGCCTTCTTCCCCGCCTTTTGGATTAGGGTATATTAAACATATAGAAAATAAGCACAGGTGAATTCAATATTCACTAGGTTTGCCCTCCCTACATTATTCTGTATTTCTGTCTATTTCTTTTACATCTCTGTTCTTTCTGCCTAACAGTTCTAATCCACACACCCCTACCCTGGAACTAATGAACCCGTTAAGGCTGGACCTTGACTGATGGCCCTCAACGTGGGGCTCATGACATATGTCACCCAATGTGGGACCCACATATTCTCACTCCTATTACTTTGTGTTCTAGATACTTTTTTTTTCTGTTGCCATGCTAAGTACCACAACCAAAAGAAATTTAAAGAAGGAAGGGTTTATTTAAGCTTATAGATTGCAGTTTATTATGTAAGGCAAGACCTCAAGGCAGGAGCTTGAAGCAGAAATCATGGAAAAACACTACTTACTGACTGTCTCTCCTTGGCTTCCTCAGTTAAATTTCTTATTTATCCCATCCCACTTGCCTGTAAATGGTACTCCCCACACTGGGTTGGACCCTCCTGCATTGACTAGCAAGCAAGCAAATGCCCCCATAGATATTAGCTGCAACCCGCTACATGATTGGGTCCTAGAATCTTGACTAGGGCAAGGAGGGAATGAAGAAAAGATAGACATATAGTTGCAAACATACAGAAAAACGGGGATTGGTTGGGATGCATACGATGATGGAAATGCATTTATCTTACATATCTGAATCAAGGAGGCAGGTTTACTGTGTACAGAAGAATAAAGAGGAATTTTTAGCTAATCTCAGTAGAAGGTCTCTATAGGAGAGCAGTCTTAGGCTGTAAACATCAGGCGGAAGCCGTGATTGATAGTTTTTGCAAACACTAGTTTTAGCTGCAGGTCACTCATTCCTAACTTTCATACTTGGAGGAAGTTTTTTGCCATTCCTCTGAGCTTCACTCAGAGAAAGTTTTTCCATTTCTTTGGCTCTAAGGCATTGGAGTCCTTGACATGGCTGTATTCATGCCAACAATATACATTCACTCAGGACTTCATCCTTTTCCCTGAGATATGTCCACAGAGCAATCTGATGGAGGCAAGTCTTCAACTGAGGGTCTTCCTTCCCAGATATGTCAAGGTGACAGCCAAGATTTGTCAAACCCTTCAATGGCATAACTTTTTCATTGGTTTCCTGGAGCACAGGTCGCAAATTTCACAATCTCAGTCATTTGCTTTCTTTTGAATTTTTTTCATTTTATGTATATTGGTGGGTTTCCTTAGGTGTATGCTTGTGCACATTGTGTATTATATAGCTTTGGAGTCCCAAAGAGGATGTCAGATCTCCTGGAAACTGGAATCACAGCCAGTTATTAGCTGGCACCTGAGTGCTAGGAACTAAACCGCGGTCCTCTACAAGAGCAACAAGTGCTCTTAACAGCTGAGCCATTTCTCCAGCCCCACAGTCTTCTTAGGAATAAAACTCAGAAGACACAAAGCAAACACTAAAAAGCCTTCTAACTTGAGTTCCTTGCAGGGCCACCCAGAATAAAGATATCATTTCCTGGCCACTCCTACATCCAAGTGCATCCAGGTAAAGAAAGCGCTGAGTCCTAGCCTATGGCATGAGGCTGAAAGTTGCCCGCGTAACTTCAAGGCTTTATCTCAGTGCTCAATGGGAGCTTTGTACTTCCTTTGGCCTGAATGGCTCTGAAAGGGTGGCAACCCCAGCGTTTGATTTTTACCATGCACTGACCTTAACACTGTAGGCAGACACGGAATGCTCAGAGCCATAACAGAAAGAGGCTGACTTTCTGTCTTCTTAGTCAGAAAGCCTTTAACTGGAGCTCTTGAGTATCAAAACACAAACCATTTATTTTTCTTCAGTTCTGTTTCTTCAATTTAGAGCTAGTTCTAATACATTTCCTTAAAAAAATTGACATGTCTTCTCTGCAGTCCAACTCTGTTATGATTCTTGCTTCACAATATTTATCTGTTTTCTTTTCTCTGTGCTGCATATGGAAAGCTATGCCATGGAGATAGTGCCATTTAAACTGCAGAGCCTCTTCCTTACTGGCATAGCCCTCTATCCAATGGTCATACCAAGGCGCTCTCAGGGTGACTCAAAAAAAAAAAGAAAGTTTGGTATTGATCAGAACAGTGTCTATATAATAGACTGTGATTTTTGGCACACCTGTGTTTCTTCTGTCCCACCATACTTTCTGTTTGCTGCAGTTGGAGATGCAGGCACTTGGGAGGAGCTAGACATGAGGAGGACTTTGGTTTATTGCATGTAATTGCAGCACTGACTACCATCTTGGTGTAGAGACAGTTCTTGGAATTCTCTTATCCACTGCCCCCTGAGTATTGGGAGAGCTATGAGCTGCCCTGATTGGCAGTGCTGAGCACAGAAAGAGGGTGAGTAGTGAGGAGAACCAGAAAGAAAATGGTGTGCGTCCACAAACTGGTGCATGCTAAATAGTTCTAATTGCCAGGCGGATATGCGAAAACCACTGTCAAGTGATATTTCTGGAGTTTATCAGCTCTTAACAATGCTTTGTCTGCTTCATAATTGAATTTCCTATTCTAGATAAATATCCATCTTATACTAATTTTTTATGTGGAAAGGTGTATGTATATCTTAATGTGTTCTTCCCACCTTGCTCTATATACGCTTTAAGTTCCACAAAACTGCGATTGCCAATGCCCTTGCTGAAATCGCCTTAGCATTAATGGGTCTCATTCTGAATAAATAGCTTAGGAAGTAGGCTGCTGGGGGTGGGGAGATGAATTGTTTAGTGAAGTACTTGCTGCATAGGCATGAGGACCTGAGTTTGAGCCTCAGTATCTCTATAGAAGGTGGATGAGCTGGCACAGACTTGTAACCCTAGGGCTGGAGTGATGAAGATACAAAGATCTCTGGTGTTTGCTAAGCAATGAGATTAACTGTAGAGTGCTAAGTCTCATGGAGAGACTGGGTCACAAAACACTAAGGTGCATGGTTCTTGTGAAATGACCCCTGGGACATAACCTCTGTCTCCTTGCATGCATGTATGAACACATACATGCATGTATACACACATACGTGTGCATTTATTTATTTTTTTCAGGTGTGTGTGCATGATCTAGAATTTAGAAATATCCTTCTCTACAACAATAGAATGTTTCTATATCCTCATTGCACACACCTGAAAAATAAATAAATAGTAAATGAAACAAGTAAGTTAAAACATAGACGTTGGCTCCTTCCCCACAGGATTTCCAAACAAAGGTGAGCCAATATAGAAAAAATGGTTTGTCCTTAGGGATTTGACAAAACGATCCTTTATGTCAATTATTTTCTGTGCTTTCTTGTTTTTGGTTGCTTGTTTTCAGGTCCTGTTCTTGCTTCTTGTCAGCCTGACTGATAATATATTCAGTAAGGGTTGTGTTTAGTACTGATTGTCAATGTGACTTGATCTACAATCATGTAGGAGACAAGCCTCCAGGCATGGCTGTGGAGGTTCTCTCAGTTAGATTAGTCTCTGGGCATGCCTATGAGAGATTATCTAGCTTAGATTAATTGAAGTGCTGAGTCCCCACTGAGCTATGAGCTGGGATTCTGGACTGAAGAACCAGGGAACTGAGCTGGGCACTGTCATTTGTCCCTCTCTGCTTCTTGACTGGATAAAGTATGACAGCTGCCTCAAGGGCCTGCTGTTGTGACTTCCCCTGTGCTGGCTTGTCCTCAGGAGCTGGGAGGAAAAATGAACTCCTTCTTAAGATGCTTTTGTCAAAGTGTCTTATCAGAACAACAGGGAAAGTAACAAATGCAGTAGACACAATGAGTATTCTCTACAATTAACCCTGTGAAGGACCTTAAAGAGAGCTGCATTTTCTACCTTGAAGGAGTTAATAGATGACTTGGAAAAACAAGACAAAGGAATATGGAAAAATAAGGAAGAATAGTGTATTTATTACTTTACTGTCTAGGACCCTATATAACACTCCCATTGACTCCTTATTTAACACACACCCCACTCAGTGATCCCCTTCCAGCCTCATTGGCTGATGTAGCCTTCCAATTTTACAAGATCAGTTCTCAGCTCAGTTTTCTCTTAATCCTGCAGTTTCTGTCAAGCAACTCACAAATACAGTGGTCAGAGCAACACAAATCTTTTTGTTGATCTTATCTTAGTTAAGGCTATCATTGCTGTAATGAACCACCATGACCAAAAACAAGTTGGGGAGGAAAAGGTTTATTTAGGTTATACTTCTATATCACAGTTCATTCTTGAAGGAACTCAGCACAGAAACTTAAGCAGGGTAGGAACCTGGATGCAGGAGCTAATGCAGAGATCATGGAGGATGCTGCTTACTGGCTTGCTCTTCATGGCTTGCTTAACATGCTTTCTTATAAAACCCAGGACCACCAGCTCAGGGGTGGGCCCACCCACCCACAATGGCTGGGCTTGCCCACATCAATCACTAATCAAGAAAATTCCTTACAGGTGTCCCTACACTCTGGAAGCATTTTCTCAAATGAGGATCCCTCCTCTCTAATGACTCTAGCTTGTGTTAAATTGACAGAAAACTAGCCAGTACCCCTGTCAACTTGACACACAAATACCTTCCTGTTAAGCTACAAACTTTTCTTTCTTGCTTATGCCCAAGATCACACATTAATATTGACATTACAATATAAAACATTATATAAATTTAAAAGGTTCCACAGTTCTCAAAAATTGAAATACTTAAAAACCCAGTCTCTTTAAAATACCCAGTCTCTTAAAATCTGATGTTTCTCAACTGCAGGCTCCTATAAAGTAGAAAATACATTAAATACTTTTATACTCTTAGTGAGAAAAACTAGGGCACAGTCACATTCTGAACAAAGCAGAAACAAACTCCAATTGTAAATAACTCAGTACCCAATGTCTTTCGTGTTTTATCCCACCTCAGTATTTCTCACATACTGCAAATTAAATCCCAGGACTGCTTTACCCTATGATCTAGAATTTAGAAATATCCTTCTCTACAACAATAGAATGTTTCTATATCCTCATTCAAACTGAGTATATGATGAGTGTTAATGATCATTAAAAATAACAAAAACAACAGTAACCAAAAGCATCTTTGGAATAAATTATATATTGTATCTTTTGACTCCTTGGACCTGATACTACTACAATGACTGGCCAAGCCTGAATGATGTTAGTGCTCCCACTGGTAAATGTTAATTGCCCCTTTGTCTTCTATTGACCAGAGATTTTCTTATCCCTTCCTTCTCTTTGTAAAGATCTATGGCTTCTTTGTGAAGTCAGTTCTAAAGTGAATGTTTTCTACTGTGTACCTGAAGCAGGGAAATATCTCAGCCTTGAGGGAAAAGGTAAAGCATGGGGAGGGGGGAGACACCCTGAGGCTATAAACCAGAACTGCTGCAGAGCGCTCCCTGGAAAACCAACTGAAGAATCTTTCCTGGAGAACAAAGTCCTTGTGGGTTTGCACCACAGTGCTAGGTATTTGGATAATGAACCCTTATTTTGCTTCTTTACTTTGTCCTCAAACATTTATGGTTTAAAATTACTTTAACCTTTAAGACAGAAATAGCCCAATGCCCTTCAGAAGAAATTATATTACCACAAATATGCATTTACAAAGTCTGTTTTAGTCTCACATTCTCTACCAGGTTAAGTAGAGACACTGAACAGCAGCAGCATCTGGAGCCTTATAAAAATGTACATTGGGATTGTCCTTTATGACTAGAAGGGCAATTCAGTCATAGGATGAGCAGGGCACTGTCTCAAATGATGATGCCTCTAAATCTGTCCGGACTTCTCCACGAGGACTGAAGAAAAAGACCATGCTTAGCCTTCTAGGTCCTTATTTTGGAACATGTGCAGCACTCATCCATCACTCTACCTTCTTTTCTAGCTGTGTTAGCTACAGAAGCCTCTCAAATACTTTTGGGAACAGTAGTTCTTTTCCTTAAACATTTAGACTTCGTGGACAATTTAGAATAAAAGACCATCACTTAGGGTACAACTTCAAATGATACCCTAATTAAAACTTTCTCTCTCTAATGAAAACATTGTCTACCAAGTTCATGTTTTTCTAAATTATCTCTACCGTTCTTTAGAGAACTTGGAGCTGATTGGAAAAACCTAAAACTTTCATGTTGCAGTACAACATTTGCTAATCAGAACAAAGACTGTGCATCGCTAAAGATTCATAACTTAGCTGTCCTGATCATCATTGTTTTCCATAGTCAGTACATACACAGAGACCTCTGAAGAGATGGAATTGTTCTGTTGTTGAGTGATCTAACGCAGCAATCATTGTAGTCATAGCCTCCTGTAGTTATTGTGCATTTAGCCTTTGTCTGGTACAACTGAGAAACTCAACTCTTCATTTTATGTCATCTCAAATAATTAAAGTTTAAGTAGCTGTATAAATAATTCTTCTCATGTAGTATAGATTGATATCCAAGACACAGATATTTTCTAGGACGAAGAGAAGTGCTTATGGCCACTAGAATTCTTATAACAGTTTACAAAGGGAATCTGTTGGGTTATATATGTTCTGGTATTCCCTTCAGGTTAAACTCTATATCCATAGCCATCAATTGCCTTTAAATAGTTTACTCAGAGAAGAGTAGCACACCTACTTATTGGTTCTATCTGCTTTCCCATCAGGGGTTAGCAAAGGCAATGTCCTTGAAATGGGTTATCCTTGTATGATTCAAACATCCATTTTCAGGGGAGACATTTTGAGAATCTTAAGTAATAATTCCCAGACATGGTTTCAAAGAATACTTTGAGATGATTTCTTAGATAGACCCAAAAGAAAAGTTAAATGATTTTGATACTCAGAGGTCAATGTTCTTCCAGGAACTGAGGGATAACTATTTGAGCTCAGGAGTCAAACCGTGTTTTCAAGAAAAAATTCATTTTTATCTGTCTTGGGAGAAAGTCACATGGGAGGCATTCGGGTATAGAACTTTATGAAGTAACTCTCAAAAACAACAACAACAAAAAAGATTTAAAAGCTACAGTCCTTTAGCTAAGTCTGCTTCAGAATACAAAACAAAAATCCATGGTGAAAAACAAGTAAATAAAGGCAGATCAAATACCTGGAGGCCCAGCAAGAAGCCGCAAAGAAGACAAAGACAAAAGAGTTTGATTTGACAAGAGCAAACACAATAACTCCACTCAGACATTTTGATATTAAAAGAAACTCTTATGAATTATTCTGAAAATTGCAATTGTTTTGTATAAACAAAGGTCTTCTGTTGTTACAAATCACGTTTCCTTTAGGACACATCCGAGCTATGTAGAAGATTTAGCCAAGGGTTGACAAGAATATGCACAGAGCTACAGATGATGAGTGTTTACATATTTGCTTACCATGTGCACGATCTCTGTGAGGATTAATATTGTTAACTTGACGGAATCTAGAGTCACGTAGGGAGTAAGTCTCTGGACATGGCTGTAAGATTTTCTAGTTCTAGGAGATGTTATTGCCCTCTGCTTGCAGACTGCGATGCGGTGTGGCCGTCTGCTTCAAGTTCTTCCTGCCTAGAGTTCCCTGCCATCATTACTGTGTCCTGTCAGAGAAACCAAACCCTTCCTCTCCACGTATTTTGTCACAAAAGAGAAGAGTAACAAAAACAGTCTCTTTTGCAAATAAACGCTGGAACTCTGAACAATATGTAAATGATGGGTGTGTCTACGTTAAAAATAATCCACAATTCCCTAAGATACGCTGTTCATCTGCATAAACACTGAGATCACAGATATCGAAGGCAAATCAACCTAAAACCTCCCTATATCCCTGAAGGAAGTCCCTTCACACAGAGGCAATCTCCCTTCCCTTTCCTCCCCCCACCCTTCTTCTTTCTCCACCTCCACCTTCCTGTTATTAATCAAATCAGTTTTAGGATTCTTTACAACTGAGTTTAGAAAGATTAAGAAGTCACAATGCTTCCTTATTTTTCTCTGGCTAACGGCTACTGTATGAGCCAGTCGTGTGGTCATATGGGCACCATAGAAACTGAGGCCCATGCTCCTAGCATGGTTGAAGCAGAGACTACACTGAACCCCACTCCCTCATGACTGCAGTCTGGTGAATGCCTGTGTGTAAATCAGTTTCAATCCAGCGCTAAAAGCCCATTTCCTAACTTACTCTCTGTGTATAATAGCATCTATCTAATCTCCCAAAACAGACTTTTATTTTTAATAAGTGAAACATAAAATGAATAATAAATATGTTTTTCTACCTCTCATTGTATTTTCATCAGAAACCACTGGAAATATGTAAAGTGATGTAATGACCAAGTAACTAGCACCCGTGATATTTACTATACTCAATTAAATATTCCACCATGTGGAAAGTGTATACTAATTGGTAGGAATGTCAATAGCGAAGTGCTGTGTTTTTCTGCCTTGCTGTATCATTTTCTTCCTATATATTTTGTAGAGTTGCATATTCTCTTAGATATAAGCATTGCAAATAAAACATACCATATTTAGATCTATGATCAGGATTCACCATAAAAAAAGATACAATTTCTTACTTTTCAGCAGTATTAAGCACTGTCAGGCCCCTGAGATTTACCTAATAGAGTAATGAAGCATAATTATGACAGGATCCACTTATTAGAGATTATTATTATTATTATTTCATTCATTAAATTATAAGTTCTTAAGGAAACTGTGTATCATCGAGTAATGGTACCATCTTCTATGTTTTCAAGCTAACCTTAAAAATGTTACTTCACTTTCCTGGGATTCCAAGGAACATCCATTATAAAACACAGATAACATTTATTCAACTCACCTGCACCGCAAGAAAATCGGGATATGTAGAACAAAATGCGCCTGACTTTCTTGTTGTTGTTGTTAATGCTTTCCATAGTGCTCATTTACTGCTCCTTAAAACCCTGCACGTAAGTATATATATACATCTTTAACTTCTCTAGGCTTCCTCTGTCTAGAGAAAGAGTACCTTCTACAAAGGCTTTGCTTCCTGGACTTTCTTCACCTTTATGAAAGAGAAAAAGCCCTTGCCCTTCACCTATGCATGCTTAAGAATTAGCTGGATGGTTCACCTCACTGAGGACTACAGGAAATGGCCCTAAGACAAAAGGGGCCATATGCCTGTCATTGTCTTCAGGTAATAAGGATTCGAGACAAAGTTTCTCTGTGTAGCCTTGGAGCCTGCCTGGCACTAGCTCTGTAGATCAGGCTGGCCTCAAACTCACAGAGATTCTCCTGCCTCTGCCTCCCGAGTGCTGGGATTAAAGGCGTGAGCCACCACTGCCTGGCTCACACTGAGAATAAACTTAATAAAGTTGAGTAGAGAAAAACCCAGTGATGAGGTAAATTCTCTTTACTGATAGGCAGAGTTTACCAGCATACAAGAAAATTGAGTTCACAGATCAAGTAAAGAAACAGGTCTTCAGCCACCCCTTTCTATTCTTAGAACACCTGTTTCTTTACTCTGGTTGTTGGAATGAGGGGAGCTTTCCGACCAGACCAGCTACCTTCGGTTCTGTGGCCTTTGAGGCTTGAGTCCACCAGCTCACCTCAAACTTCTTTTCTTTCTTCGCCCCGTCTTTAGTTCTCTCTGCTGCGCTACAGTTCAAACTTCTGCATCCTTGTTGAGTTACCGACCCACACATCTTCTTGGGGATGTGCTATAGCCCCAGTGTGTGTGGCTCTTGCTCTTTCCACTGTCGCAGCCTCTGCTATCACTCCATGCTCACTGAACATTCCTATTTACTAACTGCTCTCGGCCACGCTTCCCTTTCTCTCTAGAGTCTTCACCTGCCTTTCTCCCTTTTAGCCCTTTTATGGCTATACCCCAGAAATGTCTGCAAAATGGATGTTCTTAGTCAATTTTAAACTACTTGTCAGCAACGCTCTTCTGACCTGATGGGTCTAAGGGCGGCCCTAGTTGGTGAAAGGTTTTTCAAAACTCTGTTCCTCCAACAAGGTTTGGTTTCCTGGTAACTTCTGGAGTACTGACTGCCTGAATGCCACCTCTGAGCCAGGGGGGTAGGAGGGCACTCTAACATATGCTGTAAACTCGTATTTCTATCCTAAATCCTAAGAGAGATTTTTGATTTCTGAACATGCCTGGCAGCTGGATTCAGGAGGCAGACCTTCCTGACACTCTGGAGCTAACAGTTTATCTGGACATGAGCTATCTCAAAACCATTTCCTAGGTGTCCTGCCACTCACCCAAGCAGGCACTGGAGTTAGGTCTTCTTACCCTTTGTGTTAACATTAAAAGGTTCCTTTTTCTACTCATCTCGTGAGAGGTTTTGAAGCAAGAACAAGTTCTAATCACTTGACAAAGATCTCTTCATCACAAATGGATAAGGTGACTCTTTCAGAATCTGAACACAAATTACAGCAGAGGCTTTAGGTCTGGGGTGTGGGCAAGGCACCTAATGAATTTGGTGGTTGTGTCCTGGTGGATCTGGGACCGGGCTGAACTCAGGGCAGTTTGAAAGAGGGATCCAGACGGAAGAACTTCAGGCATTAGCTTCACACAGGACAAGGACTTAGATCAGGCCCCGTTTTCACCATGGGGGCCCAGAAGTGGCAAACTGAGACTGGGTGTCTGTAGAGAAAATGGAGATCGCCATCAGCAGAGCACGATCCTGGGAGAAGGACTTCACTGGAAGGGAAACGCTAGAGAATCTAACTTAACCAAACACAGAGAGTGGAGGCGGGACTCTGGACTTGAATATGTAACAGAAGCCACAAGATGGTAGAACAGCTGGTACTGGGGTGTTTGCCTTATAGGTGAACCAAAGAATCATCCAGATGCTCTACAGAAAGGGGAAATCCAACTCACACCTTTGAATGTCTGACATTGGTAGACTCCTAGGAAACTGGGGAGAAATGCTCCCCTTAAAGACTTGCAAATCCAGTAAAAAAAAAAAAAAACAAAACAACAAAAAACCCAAGACTATTAGGACACCAAACTGGTCAACCATGCCTTGGCCCTCTGAGCCGGCTTATGGATTACAGGTGAAGGCTGAGAATCCTGAGAATCATCCTTTATTTCCCTTTCATGTCTCATCCAGATGTTGATCTCTTGGTGGTTTAATGGTAGCTATCCTTTCTTTCATGGAGTCAGCTGTCATGTGTTCTTGTTGTTCAGGTGAGCAATTGATTCTATTGCCAACCATAGACCGAAAATATAGGGGAAAACTGAACTGAACATCTATAAAACCTTTGCATTGTTGATATTCTTAAAGCAATACACACACACACACACACACACACACACATACACTTATACAATGTGATGGTTGATGTCACTGTCACCATGACAGAACTAGATAGAATCTCTCTGAGATATCTGAGGAATTATCTTGTTTACACTAATTAAAGTGGGAGTATCCGCTCACTGTGGGTGTCACTTGGGCTGTGTGATAGAGAGAGAGAGAGAGAGAGAGAGAGAGAGAGAACACTTTTTATGAACATTTATTGCTCTCTTCTGCTCTTCTGCCTGGGGATGCAATATCATCTGCTGATTCAAGCTCCTGCTGTCTTGATTTCCCCGTCTTTATGGATTGTACCATGAACCAAGAGCTAAATCAAACCATTTCTCCTTTAAGTCGCTTTGTTATTGGGTATAAGACAACTACAACAGCTTAAAGTCAAATTTGAAGCAGGCTTTAATTAAATACTGGCCAGGTTGATGGCCACGTCCATCTCTGGTTTCCTGGAATGGAACAGAAACACATTTTGCTGGGATTTAAGAAGATAAACCCATAATTCACAGCATTCCCCTCAAGACCCAATCAGGGGCAAACATCTTGATGTACTTCCTGCCTGCATACCTCTTGCCTATATCCAATCAGGGGCAAGGGTACATCCTGACACATTTCTTATTCACGAACCTTCCACCCTCATGTGATCAAGCTTATTCAGTGTGGCTGGGTCAAACAAAGTTGTTTAAGGGAGTGAAACATTGGGCCTGTTAGTTCCCACAGTCAATAGCCTCAGGAACTGTTTGTCCTTGGGCAAAGGGCTTGCAGATAAGAGTCATTATTTTTTTCATGGCATAGTAATTAAAACTTAAAATGTAATTTTGGTTCTCACACATGAGCAGTCTAAAGAGTATTTACCATATATAGGAAGATTTCTATAAGTTAAATGCAAATATTTACCCTTTTATAAAAAGGTACATAGACATTGGTATGTACACAGTATTCAGTCACTAATTCTTTATAAATATTGTGCTAGTTCATTGTTGTCAACTTGACCTAAACTAAAGAGAGAACCTAAATTACCACTATCAGATTGGCCTGTGGTCATGTCTGGGGGTCATTTTCTTGATGAGTGATGACTGTAGGAGGGCCCAGTCCACTGTGGGTGGTGCCACAGCTGGCCAGATGGTCCTGAATAGTATGAGCAAGCTGAGAAAGCAATGGGAAGTGAGCCACTGTTTCTCTGTGATCTCTGCTTCCGTTGCTGCCTTCATGGTTTTTCTGGAATTCTTGTCTTGGCTTCCCCAGGTGATAGACAGTAAACAGTTGCCACATGCTGCTTTGTTAATGGGTTCAGGTCCCAAAGAAAATGTGTGGAATTGGCAGGGGTGGGGAAGAAAGAGGTAGACACAAGCGGAATGTGAATCAGGATGGTTGCCAGCAGCCTTTAATTGAGAAAAAGACTACCTTTTATACTCTATAGTTGCACACAGGATTAAACTGGAGATGGGGGGCACCTGAGCTGGGGTGTGACTTGATATTAGGGGTTGAGGACTCTAGCATTGGCCTTGAAAATAGGCACCAGTCATTTGTAAATGGAAGCCACAAGCTCCTCTTGCTAGGGTTAAGGATGCCTCCCTTATTTGCAAGCAGGGATTTTTCTCAAGCCCTGGAGGGAATGGAGACCTTTATCCAAATGTCTGACCTTTGGAAAAGAACTTCTTGGGAGCAGACACTATACTATAATTTGTTGTTATATGGGCCTGTTCCCCTTCTAATACGCCCCAAAGGGGAAGGCCCTGCTGTCTTGCTCTTTTTCCATTATACTGGACCATTCTGATTTCTCTACACTTATTATCTGAACTCTTGCCCTTAATGGCCTCAGGCTCTGGATCTGAACTGTAGACTTTTCATCCTTGGGATCAGGAGTGTCTAGTAAATCCCTAGCTTTCCTGTTCTTTGTGTAATTAGGAGGGCACCCTGGAATTCCTGGTTCCACAGTAGTGGGAATTTTTTCCCCCAAAGAATAATTTTGTGTAAAGAGGCTACCATTCTACACATTTCATCCTTTACACAAGCCCACAAAATATTTCCCAAAGAAAAAGTTGTTAATATTGAGAATCATTAAAAATGAAAGTAAAAAGTTGCTGGAGGAGTGTGGTCTTTAATGTCAGAGAGTTAGAACTTTGTCAAGCAGCAATGGTCACCATGCAGTCCACACCAACCAGGAAGAAGAAATAAGCCTTCCTCCCCATTTTTCCTTTTTTTTTTTGGTCAGTCTTTAATCACAGAAACAGAAAGCAAGTATCATAGTTAGTGTTTCTATTGCTGTGAACAGATACCGTGACCATGGCAACTCTGATGAAGGAAAATATTTAATTGAGGTGGCAGCTTATAATTTTAAAGGTTAAGTCCATTATCAATATGGTGGGGAACATAGCTGTGTACAGGCAGATGTCGTGCTGGAGAAGGAGCTGCTACATGTTGATATGTAGGCAACAGGAAGTAGACTGTGTCATTGGGAGTAGCTTGAGCAAAGGAGACCTCAATGCCCACCTCCACAGTGACACACTTCCTTTAATAAGGCCATACCTCCTAATGTTAGTGCCACTCCCTTTGAGGGCCATTTTCCTTCAAACCACCACAGCAAGCTAGACCAGACACTAAGGGAAAATTATATCCCTTTTCCTTTCTCAGTTCTATTTCTTCATTCCTTTGTTCTTTTTATTCTTGCATAATTCTCTTATCTGGCATATTTCCCTCTGTTCTTTGCGTCTTTCTTTCTTCCCTAAGCTGTTTGTATATACTAGAAATAATAAATACATTTTTATTGGAAAATAATCTTAAACCATTCTGGTTATAATGTTTTTTAAAAATGATTCAGAGCAGCCGCAAGCC
>LOEQ01013432.1:7173-27707 GCA_001685075.1 Bramus lutescens | reverse complement strand
AAAAAAAAGAAAAAAGAAAAAGCCGTGGTCATTTCATGGCAGGAGCACAATATCTGCCATAAGAGATAACTTTAATTTATGCACATAAGATACTTACATCCCTCAATTACCTGCTGATAGATTGAAATGTATTGTTTACAATCTTAAATCACTTTGAAACAGTCCAGCACCTTGATGCTACTGCTCTACCATGCTAGACACTGACCAGGTAAAATACACTGTTAAGAATGTCAAATCAGTTTTAATTAGTAGGCTATTTTGTTGTTAGTGTGTTTGTCATGGTAGATTATTCAGTGCTGGACACTGACCAAGAAAGAATACTTCCTTTATTCTGATCTAACTGAGGAAACTAAAGAGATGAACATTTCTATACATCCAACTAGCTCATATACAACTAGAAGATAAGGAAATCATGTTAATGGTACATACAATCCCACTGATGCCTCAGATCTTCCTTATCAAGAAATGGCAATAGGCCCATCACCTGTCTCAAGTGATGGATGCATTAATCTTTCCTTCAATCAAACTGTCCTCTACCTCCATAAACACACTCCATGACATGTGCACACTACCCCAATTCTATTAAACAAATAAATAAATAATCAATTTATTTTCCCTATGAATGAGCCAAGGGTTGGACCCAGGCTTTAGCCCATGAAAGCAAAGCAGATTAAGAAGTGGCGCCCAGAGACAGTGGGCCACAAACAAGCTCTGATATGTGTAAGGAGCAGATGTACCTACAGACACTAAAAGAACCCTGGCTCCAAGTGAGCTCCTGTTCTATAACATCTGCTGCAAATGTTCTGCCAGTATTGTGCGAATACAAAAGGAAGCCCTGTGTCAGAGAAGCTCACCAGGTTCAGGAGGCACAATTCTCAGTGTCATTATAATCAAGAATAAAATACAAAGTTTAGCTTTCCTTTCATTTCTATGTACTATTTTTTAAAAAGCTAATCAAGTCTGTTAAATATTAACTATTTGAAGCTACATAATACAAGGAAGTGCTATGTATTCTTTTGGGCCAAATAATTCACTATCCAAAGATTGGACTCAGATGCTGAGGCTAAAGATACAGCTTGGTGGTAGACAGCTTGCCTAACATGCCTGAGACCCTGGCTTTAATCCACAGCATGAAATAAAATGGAAAACAAAGAGAAGAAAGAAGATAAGGAAGAACACATGAAGAGCTTTTTGAAAACTTATAATCATAATTTCAGAACTCAAATTATAATCCTTGGTGTTGATAACTAAACAGACTGAACAGAAGTTTCTTTTCTTGTTACCCTATTTATAGAGGTTTGCAGGTCAAAGAAAACATATCTCCAAGAAAATCACCTGGAACGGAGAACACCCTCTGCAGCTGATTTTAATCTGGTTAAAATTTACACAGGGAGTAATAAAGTAATAAATATGGACCATATTATACATTCCTGAAAAAAGGTGTGTAACACTTAAAAATCAACATATCAAAAACATTTAAATTTTATTTCAAATGTACAAAGAAAGCTATATACATAAAAATAAAGAAAAAATATTGTCTTAAAAACTTTATAGCTGAACATTAAGATGTATTGAAATTGGTGTTGTGCCATATATAACCCTTTTTAGCAATATTTGTTGTACTCTCTAAAATATTTACATTTTTGCATTTCTAGTCAGCCTAACTTGTGGTATTGAGTTGCAAGACACTTTTTTATTAACTGCTGTTAGACAGAAATTTCCTGGGGGGAGAAAACCTCCATCTTGAAGAAAAGCACATTAAGACAAAGAGTCTGCAAAAGAGAGGTCAACATTCCATCACTACAGGGAAGCACAACTCAACAGCTTCAGGAAGTCCCTAAAACTGATCAGATTCTCTAGGCTCCCTACCTCCACAAACATATATATGCAGTAAGGACTGCTGAGACACTNTAACTAAACAGACTGAACAGAAGTTTCTTTTCTTGTTACCCTATTTATAGAGGTTTGCAGGTCAAAGAAAACATATCTCCAAGAAAATCACCTGGAACGGAGAACACCCTCTGCAGCTGATTTTAATCTGGTTAAAATTTACACAGGGAGTAATAAAGTAATAAATATGGACCATATTATACATTCCTGAAAAAAGGTGTGTAACACTTAAAAATCAACATATCAAAAACATTTAAATTTTATTTCAAATGTACAAAGAAAGCTATATACATAAAAATAAAGAAAAAATATTGTCTTAAAAACTTTATAGCTGAACATTAAGATGTATTGAAATTGGTGTTGTGCCATATATAACCCTTTTTAGCAATATTTGTTGTACTCTCTAAAATATTTACATTTTTGCATTTCTAGTCAGCCTAACTTGTGGTATTGAGTTGCAAGACACTTTTTTATTAACTGCTGTTAGACAGAAATTTCCTGGGGGGAGAAAACCTCCATCTTGAAGAAAAGCACATTAAGACAAAGAGTCTGCAAAAGAGAGGTCAACATTCCATCACTACAGGGAAGCACAACTCAACAGCTTCAGGAAGTCCCTAAAACTGATCAGATTCTCTAGGCTCCCTACCTCCACAAACATATATATGCAGTAAGGACTGCTGAGACACTCTCAGACAAATTAAGCTAAAGCTCTGACTAGCTGAACTACAAAGGAGCAGAGACCAGTCAAGCTGACCAGAAAGAGCAACCTCCAATCTGTTGAGATTTGTGGTACACTATAGCTTTTCAGCTTTCAAGAGCCGTCACCCATACAGGAATGGGCTTTTTATGATACAGCCGTCTTTGAGTCATTTCTGCTCTTATAAATAGCCCCCTCACTCATATTCCTCTAAGTAAACTCCCCAAACACTCAGTGGTTCATCAAAATGGACTCTGGTCTATTACTGATTCTCTGTCTGCGGTAAGTAAATATTTGCTCATGTCTCCTCAGTAATAGTTTCACGCAACAACTGCTAATGTTAAAACAAGTAGAAATTACAAAATATATAAGATTTTCCTCAAGATGGCCTATTGTTTCCAAAGAATAATAAAAATGTGCTGTTAACAGAATGCAAAAATATGATGGCAAGATCACTGATTTAACTTATACAAAATTTATCTGAGTTACAAGTAACCATGGCATTATCATCTATAGCTGAGATTTTATACAAAAGCATGTAGCACACAATACTATTGATATACAAGACACTCAAATAGGTTGGGTGAATCTTTTTAATAAAATGTTAATGACATTTAGTTTAAAGAAATAATCATTGGGCTGCTTATTTTAAAGAAATAATCATTGGCTCAGAGGTTAAGAGCACTGACTGCTCTTCCAGAGGTTCTGAGTTCAATTCCCAGTACCACATGGTGGCTCACACCAATCAGTAATGAGATCTGGTGCCCTCTTCTGGCCTGAAGGCATACATGCAAGAAGAACCCTGTATACATAATAAGTCTTAAAAAAAGAAATAATCATATGTAAAATATGTTATCATAACTTCTAATANAATGAGATCTGGTGCCCTCTTCTGGCCTGAAGGCATACATGCAAGAAGAACCCTGTATACATAATAAGTCTTAAAAAAAGAAATAATCATATGTAAAATATGTTATCATAACTTCTAATAGTTATGTACAAGAATTTGAACAGTTCTTAGACTTAAAATAGTTTGCCATCCTGCCAATGACTGCTGGACAGGGTAAAGAAAAGGAGTTGAGCAGCAAGCCTGGGACCTGATTATCACACTGCACAAGCTATGACCCCAGGTCAGGACACAGCCTCCACTGACCTCCACTGACATGCACTTCATAGAGGGAATATTTGGGAGAGGACAGCATGCGCATATCAGGTCGGAACTTCTCTGCCAGTGTTTCAATCACATCTTGAGTGGTTGCTGTGCTAGATACCCGAATGCATTTTGTTGCAAAGTTTCCAGCAGCTTTATCTTGAAAATAAAATCTCATGACTCCATGAAACTCCAGATCCTACAAGAAAACAAAGTATGTTACTGGAGAAGTTGCTCTGAAAATATTCACTTTTTAGTAACAATAAATAAAAAGACTATCCCTCAGTTTTTTTTCAAATGTTTATCCCAAACATCTTAGAAGCTAAGTAATAGATTTTTAGTATTCAAATGTGATTTTGGACAAGTTGTCTAGAACAGCATTTCTTAACCTGGAAGTCGAAGGACCCTTTCACAGGGGTTACCTAAAACCATCAGAAAACACAGACATAGCAAAGTTACAGTTTGAAATAGAAATGAAAACAATTTTATCGTTGGTGTTCACCACAACATGAGGAACTACACTAACGGGTTGAAGCATCAGGAAGGTTGAGAACTACTAGTCTTGACTTCTCTTTACCATACCTCTCACATATAAAACAAAGGCAGTAGAGCAGCTGGTATCAACGGCAGCTGATATTTACTTAGTTCTTAACCAGTGTCACGCATAACATGGCATACATTGCTTGTCTTTACAACCACGCTGTTTAACAGATACTATTACTAAACCCCTCTTCAAGATCTCACCATTGAGCGTATGATTGTGCTCATCTGTAATCTTAGCATTTGGGAGGGATGCAGGAGGTTAAGGGGTTCAAGGCCAGCCTGAAAAAAATTCTATCTCAAAGAAAGGAGAAAATGCCAGCTAACAGAATTAAAACCATGATCCACTGCCTGGAAAGCCCATACCTGCACTGCCAAAGTCTGTCCACCTCTAAGCTCTTAAAAATACCCGACATTTCCCTAATCCCAATAGTAGCATTTTAAATAAAGACATTTTAACTCCTTTTCTATATGAATTATCATACTAAATGAACATTTCAGGTAGATCTTAAATCTTATGGAGAAAAGTGAGGGTGGATTTCCAGCCCAAGGTGTTTGGTTTCACATTCTCCCCTTAACTCTAAGATAAGCCAAAGTTCACACAACTGTGAGCCTCCTTTTATTTTCTTAGCAAATACAGTAATTTCCAAAAAAATTACAAAAGATAGTTTGCATCCAAGTATAGGTCATATCTATGTCTCTAGCAGGAATAAAGACTTAGCTGTGCTATTAACACCACAGATTCTTCTTTCTCTTCGCCCTCTGCATCTAATTATAAAATCAGAAACTGAGCAGGGGTAAAGCACAGTCTTTGCATTTATTTATTGAAGGGGGTGGTACATACATACCACTGTGTTTCAGTTGAGATCAAG
Organism: Bramus lutescens; assembly: GCA_001685075.1. Lineage (NCBI taxonomy): Eukaryota > Metazoa > Chordata > Mammalia > Rodentia > Cricetidae > Bramus > Bramus lutescens. Next base: position 22,558 of record LOEQ01013432.1, on the reverse strand, counting down.
GACAACTTGTAACAGTCAGCTCTCTCCTCCTACCATGTCCAGATATGAAACTATGTCACCAGGCTCAGTGACAATTACCCTGACATGTTGACCTTTATGCTTTCTTTGTAGGAGCTTTCCCTTCGCTCAGAAGCCAAATTCTCATTCCATGACCAATAAACCTCTCCAGTTTTCCCCAATCAACAACTTTTTCTGCAGATATTAATTAATCAAAAACACTAACAAAAAGCAGGGGCTTGGAGAGATGACTCAGAGGTTATGGCTGCTCTTCTGGAGGTCCTGAGTTCAATTCCCATCAAGCACATAGTGGTTCACAACCATCTATAATAAGATCTGGTGCCTTCTTCTGGTGTAAAGGCATATATGCAGATGGATAAATTATCTGAACCAGAACCTGAAAATTAATGTAACATTAACACTGTCTACAGGCCAGCCTCTGTATCAAATACTCTTACGTGCTATTTCCTCATCTCTCTTTCATCCTGTCTCTGTTTCAGACTCCCTCTTTCTCCCTAGCCCACTGGACTTATTTAAGTGCCTTCCACTTCAGTTTCTGGTCCCTTCTCTACAGGTTTCTAAGATACCACAGGGGGGTAAAAAAAAAAAAACAATAAAACCAAGTTATATAAATCTGAGTTTCTATATGGGAGCCTTATTTTCACCACAAGTTTGCAAGATTTTCCCTACCACCAGCCTGAAGACATATTATATCACAATGAACACTCTTTTAAGTATCCCAAACACTCGCACAACTGTCCTGAGTATCCAAAAGCTCTCTCTAGCAGGTGTCACATCATAAAAGCAGGTAAATGTCCATAGCACTTAAGCATTCTGCTACCAAGCAATCTGTACCATTTATAATAATAAAACAAGTCAGATGTACCTGTCAAGAAGGGATCAGTTTCTCTGAGAACTAGCAAGTAAATCAGTTGGTAGTAAAGAACCAAAACCAAGCAAACAAAGTGAAACAAAAAACCACGTAGACACAAAGCCTGCTACTAGTAGGCAAGGGAGGCATGTTCTCCAGCATCCCAAGGAGAACCAACAGTTTTTAGATAGGGGCAGACACAGAGAAGCAGGCAAACCACTGCACTGTCCTCACAGTGAGCCACTGGGTGTGGTGCACCTTTTACAGAGAAAGGAAATGCAAGCATAGATCTCTTACTCATGTGGTCAGCTACTGCCCTTCCAGGGAGTGAGGAGGCAGTCGTGTCTTCACCCAAAGCTACTCTCTTGGTACGCCTGATGATCTTTGTAATGAAACAATACTTCAGGTCTTATCAAGCTGAAATAAAACAGCCTATAAAAAAACTTGGCCATGACTTCAATTAACACTATAAGTGTTAATAGGTAATTTAGTTTCACGTTCCACACGAATAGCCAAGTATACTTTATAACCAGAATAGTCCCTTAATAATTAAGATTAACAATGTTTAGTTCCTCAGCCAATTCTAATCTGGTTGGTGTGAATAAACCTACCAAGTTTTATCAGACCTAAAAATTAATAAAATCAATTGTTGAGCCTAAAATTTGGGTTTATAGTGACCCAATAGACAAACTGTAATAACTGTATGTTATTATAATTAATATACAGTAAAGAGCTTACTAAATGCTGGGTATTAGGAATTCTACATTTAATTATCAATCTAAGAGTTGAGTTCTAACATCATCAGCATTAAGTAGGGGAAAACAGAGGGGTTAATAAGTACACTGTCCACAGAAAAAAAGCTTTTGCCCTGCTTCCATCTCAAGAAAATTATGCAGTAATTATTTCTTTGGTCTTACAGTAGATACAAGAAAAGTCTGAGAAGAAATAAATGAATAGAAAAAAATCTAGAGCCCAGAAGCTATATATTCCAGTTTCCTTAACTAGTTTTATATATATATATAAATCCCATGTGTACAAGACCCTATTTCAATCCCTAGTAAGTACTGTGAAAACAAAAAAATGACCAGGCAAATTAGTACACTTCTGTAATCTCTGCACTCAGAAGACTGAGGCAGAAAGGACTGCTGTTTGAGTTGTGCTTGGGCTAGGTAGTAAGTTCTAGGTCAGCCTGTATTAAACAGCAAGACTCTAAGGAAAACAACCACCACTTCTCAATAAACTTGGGCGGGGGTGTGTGTGTGTGTGTCTGTGGAGGACAAGGGTCAGGGACGATTTCTTAAAAAGCTCTCCACCTAGTTAGGTTGTAGTCAGTTGCAGACTGCTAACTCCTGGGCTTCTATTATTTCACATATTAAGAAAAATTTTTTCCAATATTCATTATTTAGTACTTCTGTAAGTAGGCTACTTTGGTTCACTTCAACAAATACTCTGCCTGTAATAGTTAATCTCAACTGGCACCTTACTGAGATCTAGAAGCCCCTAGGAAATGGGCCTCTGCGAATGTCTTCTGAAGTTCTCTTCATTAACTGAGGTGGGAAAAAACTGTACAAGAAAGCACAGTAAATTCCATCACAAGACAGGAACAGGGAGAAGGCTCATGCTCAAAACCCTAAAGCAACTGAAGGAATGCAAAGACATATACATAAAACTCCTATAGGCCAGGTACATATGGTAGCATATGGCTCAAATCCCAGCACACAGGAGATTAAGGCTAAGGTTTGGGCTACACATTGAGTTCAAACCAGCCAGAGCTACCAAGGTGAGTCTCTGTACAAAATGAACACACACCTCTCATGTCATAACACAATCAACAAAACAGTTGCAACTTGTATTGCAAAAGCTTTTAAAAATACAAAAGAATAAACCACTCTATCCATGACAAAACCATCTCAAGATGATACAACGAACCTTTCCTCAACAATTTTAACTGTTAAAATTCCAAAAGGCTTAACAACATACACTATCATGGAGCTGAAGAAAAATAGAACATATCCAAGGCAGTAGTAGTTTGCAAAAATCACATACACTGGTACAGTAATTCTGCTTTTGTGGTCCTACCACCAAGGATACAATACAAAAAAAAAATGTGAACTACCTGAGGATCAAATGAACAGATTCCAGTATATGGATATGCAGTGGTTTGAATGAAAATGGCTGCCACAGACTCATAGGGAGTGGTATTATTGGAGATGTGGTCTTGTTGTCACTGAAAGGTGGGCTTCGGGGGTTTTAAAAGCTCAAGTCTGACCCAGTGTCACTCTCTTTCTGCTGCCTGCAGATTCAGATGCAGTACTCTACCATGTCTGCCTGCACACTGCCATGTTTCCCCACCATGATAATGGACTAAACCTCTGAAACTGTAAGCTAGCCCCAGTTAAATGTCTTCCTTTATAAGAGTTGCTGAGACAGCATGTAAGGAGATAATGAGAAGACTCTGTGGACACTGGTGGGGTGCTGCTGAAGACAGGAGCATGGCAGCAGGTCACTTGGGAACTGCCCCAATCAAACTGCTTTTCCTGTGTTTATGAGAGACTGTTGATGGGAGAGGGACCAGCCCACTGTAACTGACTCCACTCCTAGGAACATAAGAAAGTTAGCTGAGGGGCTGGAGAGATGGTTCAGTGGTTAAGAGTATACAGGCTGCTGCTCTTCCAGAGGTCCTGAGTTCAATTCCCAGCAACCACATGATGCCTCACAACCATCTATAATGAGATCTGGCTCCCTCTTCTGGCCTGTAGGCAAACATCCAGACAGAATGCTCTATACATAATAAATAAATCTTTAAAAAAAAAAAAAGTAAGTTAGCTGAGCATAAGCAGTCATGAGCCAGTAACAACATTCCTCTATGATTTTAGCTCCAGGTTCCTGCCTTGAGTTCCTGTCTGGCTTCCCTTAGAGACGGGCTGCAACCCAGAAGTGTAAAGTGAAATAAGCCTTTCCCAAATCACTTTTCAACAGTGTTTTCACACCAACAGGAACCAAATTACAACGTCGAGCATCACAAAAATCTATTACAAAAAAGAGGAAACAAAACACAACACCCATTTGATTTAAAAAAAAAAAATCCATAAGAAGATGAACCAAAATGCACTCATGGATAGGGGGTGGGGAGGCATGGGGGGAGGAGCTTATTTTCTTGTCTTTTTTCTTTTTTGTTTTTTTGAGACAGGGTTTCTCTGTGTAACAGCCCTGGCTGTCTTAAAACTCACTTTGTAGATCAGGCTGGCCTCAAACTCTTAAGGTATCCATCCACCTGCCTCCCCCACCCCCCAGTGCTGAGATTAAAGGCATGCACCACCACCACCACCCAGCAGCATATTTTTTAATTATACTTTATTATATAGCTCCATTGTAGGAACTATGAAATTACTATTTTTTAAATTTAACAAAACAATCACTAAAAAGATTCAATATTAAATGAATCTATATAATAAACTGATCATATTATCACAGAAAATAATCTCCGAGTGCTCCTAGAAAACCAATTTTTGGTTTTATATTTCCAGTTGAGGATCACAAATCACAGCACAGCCAGCTCTCCACGGGGAAACCTTATCTCAAAAGATACCAAATTTATAAATAACACAGTTCTGCATTTAGTGTCAGATAAATAAGATTATTCTTGCATTTGTGTTGCTATTTGCATTTTATATGTCCAATGTCACACAATCTTTCCGTTCTTTGGCGATGCCTCCCCCAAAAACGTTTTAAAATACATGGATAGCAATTTTAGCGTAAAATTAGTCATTGAAGAATTTGAACACTATTGATAACCAATTATCTTGACATTCAAAATATAAAAGCAAACAACTTTTTTTTACGTTTGTATCTCTAAGGAATACTCCAAACAGAATGAGAACAGGAAAAGAGTGAACAAGGCAGCCGTTAATGGAATAAAGTTTTGTTGTTGTTTTTTTTTTTTACTTTACAATCATAGACATTTTATTTTCAAAGTTACCTGGAGTAGCACATAGCTTGGGGTTTTATGAATAATTAAATTGTAATGTACAGATGAAAAGCTAACTTCATGATTCTATAAACTTAAACCTTCATTAAGCTAAAGTTAGATGAAAAGAAAAGAAGCCACAGCTTAATGAAAAAAGTGGCTCCTGTTTTCTGAATGGAGGAGACACAGAAATAGGACTATAATAAAAACAGGTTGGCATAAGAACATTCTGTTTTCTTTCCACTGTGGCTATGTATCTCTGGTATGCAATGTATTTCTTGAATAAATTTTTCTTGATTAAATGAATGGATGACTTCTAATCTAAAAAATGAAAGACAAACTGTAGATATATAAAGGCAGACAAGCAATGCCAACTCCACACCTTACATACCTTTTCCTCTTAGGGACCAAGGCTCTGAAGATGACACCTTCAAAGACCAGGTCAGAAAAAGTAATGAATTTCAGCAATAATGTTATGTTAGGAAACAAGGAAGCTCTCCAAGACCGGCTCCTATCAGAACTCAGCCACCAAAAGACACAGCAGAACACAAGCTTTGAAAAAAACAAGGACTGCAACTACTGAATCACAAAATACACAAAAAGCCACTAAAGAAAAACAGGAAAGCCAAAGAACAAAGGTAAAAATCAAGCGGGTGATGAAGGAAATAAACTTAAAAAAAATTTACTCTGCTTTCCTAGAGTTTGGATCAGCTTTCTAAGACTGTAGGTGATGGCCCTGTAGGTGGTGGCTGTTATAATTATAATTATGTTGGCCTGTCCTGTCACCTGGGTACCTTGTCCCTTTTAAGAGACAAGCCCTGCCCACTCCCAATCTCTCCCTTCCTGCCAACAAGGCAAGCTGATCTCAGGCCTGCCTCTTTCCTTCTCTCTCTGTCCCTTCTTCTGTCTGTAGAGGCAGCCTCTGTCNCCCCCCAGTGCTGAGATTAAAGGCATGCACCACCACCACCACCCAGCAGCATATTTTTTAATTATACTTTATTATATAGCTCCATTGTAGGAACTATGAAATTACTATTTTTTAAATTTAACAAAACAATCACTAAAAAGATTCAATATTAAATGAATCTATATAATAAACTGATCATATTATCACAGAAAATAATCTCCGAGTGCTCCTAGAAAACCAATTTTTGGTTTTATATTTCCAGTTGAGGATCACAAATCACAGCACAGCCAGCTCTCCACGGGGAAACCTTATCTCAAAAGATACCAAATTTATAAATAACACAGTTCTGCATTTAGTGTCAGATAAATAAGATTATTCTTGCATTTGTGTTGCTATTTGCATTTTATATGTCCAATGTCACACAATCTTTCCGTTCTTTGGCGATGCCTCCCCCAAAAACGTTTTAAAATACATGGATAGCAATTTTAGCGTAAAATTAGTCATTGAAGAATTTGAACACTATTGATAACCAATTATCTTGACATTCAAAATATAAAAGCAAACAACTTTTTTTTACGTTTGTATCTCTAAGGAATACTCCAAACAGAATGAGAACAGGAAAAGAGTGAACAAGGCAGCCGTTAATGGAATAAAGTTTTGTTGTTGTTTTTTTTTTTTACTTTACAATCATAGACATTTTATTTTCAAAGTTACCTGGAGTAGCACATAGCTTGGGGTTTTATGAATAATTAAATTGTAATGTACAGATGAAAAGCTAACTTCATGATTCTATAAACTTAAACCTTCATTAAGCTAAAGTTAGATGAAAAGAAAAGAAGCCACAGCTTAATGAAAAAAGTGGCTCCTGTTTTCTGAATGGAGGAGACACAGAAATAGGACTATAATAAAAACAGGTTGGCATAAGAACATTCTGTTTTCTTTCCACTGTGGCTATGTATCTCTGGTATGCAATGTATTTCTTGAATAAATTTTTCTTGATTAAATGAATGGATGACTTCTAATCTAAAAAATGAAAGACAAACTGTAGATATATAAAGGCAGACAAGCAATGCCAACTCCACACCTTACATACCTTTTCCTCTTAGGGACCAAGGCTCTGAAGATGACACCTTCAAAGACCAGGTCAGAAAAAGTAATGAATTTCAGCAATAATGTTATGTTAGGAAACAAGGAAGCTCTCCAAGACCGGCTCCTATCAGAACTCAGCCACCAAAAGACACAGCAGAACACAAGCTTTGAAAAAAACAAGGACTGCAACTACTGAATCACAAAATACACAAAAAGCCACTAAAGAAAAACAGGAAAGCCAAAGAACAAAGGTAAAAATCAAGCGGGTGATGAAGGAAATAAACTTAAAAAAAATTTACTCTGCTTTCCTAGAGTTTGGATCAGCTTTCTAAGACTGTAGGTGATGGCCCTGTAGGTGGTGGCTGTTATAATTATAATTATGTTGGCCTGTCCTGTCACCTGGGTACCTTGTCCCTTTTAAGAGACAAGCCCTGCCCACTCCCAATCTCTCCCTTCCTGCCAACAAGGCAAGCTGATCTCAGGCCTGCCTCTTTCCTTCTCTCTCTGTCCCTTCTTCTGTCTGTAGAGGCAGCCTCTGTCNGATCTCGCGCCTGCCTCTTCTCTCTCTGTCCCTTCTTCTGTCTGTAGAGGCAGCCTCTGTCTCCCTCCTCACACTCCTCTTTCTATCCCCCCGCCCCACTGACTCTCCCATAAACACTAAATAAACTCTCCATAACCAAGCTCTCTCAGCAAGGTGTATTCGTCTATCTCCCATCTGCAGCAGCCTCTCCCACCCACAGCGGGACCTGTCGGGGGGTCATTTGCACCAAAAATCTTTGGGTGGCCTCATGTGGCCTCTGAATGTGGTGAGGGTAGGGGGGCAAAGGCAGGAAAGCCTGGCAACAGTTACTCTGCTTTGTTTGGACTCCTATATGTGGCCCTGGCTAGTCTAGAACTTGCCATACAGACCAAGACCATGCTGGCAGGTTTGTAAGTTAATTTTTCCTGTCTTTACTTCCCAATTTTTTAGACTTACAGGCACAGGCTACGAAGCCCAGAGAATAGAGTAAGGTTTCTGAACAAGTAACAACTAAAAATTAATCCAAAATCAATCTATAAATCAATAAATATAAGAAAGTGAGATGTTGCTGCCAGCCCATGTGACCTTTTGTGACTTCACCACAGCTTTGGTTCTGAACACAAAACAACCACGTTGTACATGCTGCCACAGCACAACACCAACTCACACTGCCTGAAACAAATTAGTCCAGACTATGGTACATTAGGAACTGCCTTTTTTTTTCTTTTTTACTGTAAATAAAAAGCTTTCTGATTTTATAGAAACATGACAGTTTAACTGAAAAAAGACTCAGTTATTTTCCTACTGTCACTCCTCATCACACAAGTAAAAATTTTGTATGCCTTTGGATTGGATTGTTGAAATATTTATTGGGTTTTAAAATCTGTTTGAGTTGTTCTACTGAGTTTAATAAATCATTTAATGAACTTTACCTTGGGATTAGAAATTTCTAATAATTTCTGAAATGGTCCTAAATTTACTTGTCATTTTGTATTATACATTTATGTAAAGCAGCACTCAGTATTGATTATGAAATAAAAATATTGATTAACTCTGAAGAACACTGAAGATGTTCTATGTCCTAAGGTATCAAATGATGGGCTAAGATTTATTCATCTAATTAGTGTGCAAATTTAATACACGACAGAACTGTGCATTATGTACTAAAGAATTACTTCAAAATAAATTTATGATTATTATCAGTAACTTCTTGATTTGTATACCTATGCTTTATACCTATATACTTGGTGTCACACTAAAACTTCTTAGGCAATATACTTGGTGTCACACTAAAACTTCTTAGGCAATGGGGCTGAAGAGATGACTTGGCTTTTGAGAGAACTCAGTGCTCTTGCTGAGGACCCAGTTTAGTTCACAGAAACCATAGGGTGATTCACAGCTGTAACCCAGCTGCTGGGAATAGAACGCTTTTTCTGACCTCTGCAGGTTTTTGCATGCACTGGTACTCATACACATACACAAATACACAAAATATTTTTACTTTTTTTAATTCTTAGGCAAAAAAAGTCACAAGTGGAAAAAGAAAGCAGTTGTGGTTTGGATGATGAGGCACTCTCTATTTGCAAAGTATTCTAACCAACAAATGAGAAGTGATAAAATGAGAAAACGATGATTTTGTAAACCCTAAGTGACCAGGACAAAGACCTCACAGATGACAACATTAGAAGGCAGCTAATAAAGAGCCTGACATTAGAGAGGTTATTACAACTTGACCTAATATGGTAGGTGTGAAATGCTCAGTCCTGGCTAAGCCTTTAAATCTGGGAACCCGCAAACCCACCCTCACTCTGCAGAAAAGCAAAGGAAATCTAGAACTGGGAAATTCTATAGAAAAAACAACTTGAAGTTCTCAAAAAATGTATAGCATTTAAAAACACTCTAAGATTAAAACAACTAAAAGCAATGTATGAACCTAGTCTGATAAAAATAAGCTAAGCATAAAACCATATACTTAAGAGACGGTGGGAAATTTGGATAGAGATTATTATTTATTTTTGAATAACATTAAAAAATTAAGGGTAATTTTGTTACTGGCAAGACACACTTAAGTAGAGAAGAAATAAAATGATAGGTTCTAGGATTTCTTTATGAAATAGTCTAGCTAAAAAGAATAATAAAAAAAATAATAATGCCTGGCATAATGGCCCATACTGTTTGTAAATTTTAGCATTTTGGAGGCAGAGGCAGGCAACTCTCTGTGAGTTCGAGGCCAGCCTGGTCTACAGAGTAAGTTCCAGGACAACCACGGCTATACAGAGAAACCCTATCTCAAAAACGAACAATAATAATAAATAACAACAAAACGATGCCTTAAAAGATATGTCTGAAAACTCTAGTTTGGAAGATGGATTTCACCTGCTTGAAAATTTTCACATTAAAAATTAAAATAGTTGCTGGGAGTGGTGGTACACGAATTTAATCCCAGCAACTGGGAGGCAGAGGCAGGTGGATCTCTGTGAATTCAAGGTTAGACCAGCCAACATATTGAGTTTTAAAACAGCCAGAGCTATGTAGAGAGACTGTCTCAAAAAAATAAAAATAAACGAGGGAGGGAGGGGAGAGAGAGAGAGAGAGAAGAAAACAGTTATAGTGATGAGATGGCCAAAGAGGTTAAGACCTGACTACCCAAATTTGATCCCAGGGCTCCACACAGGAGGACTGACTCCTACAAGGTGGAGTCATGTACATGCTATAGCACACATGACCCCACAAACACATCTAAATGAAATGAAATAAAATTGTTAATTTAGTCAGACATAGTGTTACATGCCTGCAATCTCTTGCACTCAAGTGACTGAGACTGGAGGACCGGGAGTTCAAGGACAAGAACTACACAGTACAACTTTCTTAAAAGTAGGCACTTAAAAGTTTCAGTCATTTCACTAAACACACGGCCCTTCTGTGTTCCCTCTGCTGTATAGCAGAGCTTATAGACGGAAGTTTCTGTCCCTCCTGATCCTGCAACCATTCAGTTCCAAAGAAACCCATAGAGAATTATATTAACTAAAAACTGGTTGGCCTGTTGGCTCAGGCTTATTATTAACTAGCTCTTATAACTTAAATGACCCATAATTCTTATCTATGTTTAGCCACATGGCTTGGTACCTTTTCTCAATGAGGCATTCTCTTCTTGCTTCCTCTGCATCTGGCTGGTGACTGACTCTCTGTCTCTCCTCTTCCCAGAATCCTCCTAGTCTAGTCATACCACCTATACTTCCTGCCTGGCTACTCGACAATCAGCGTTTTACTAAACAAATCCTTACAGTGTAGAAAAGCATTTTCTCACAGCAGATACTACTGCATGCTGTGTCATGAGACTTTGTGCTTACTAAGAATTACACCATCTGTCACAAATTGAGGCACTTGAAAACATTTTCTGTCTATAAATTCTTAAGTGAACAAGTAGTTTGAAAGTGTGTGTGCAAATCCTATTTGTAACAAAATAAAATAAAAATACAGTATACATTTAAAGTCTATGTGTAAAAAAAATTGGAATTAAGATTCAGAGAAAAACAAATGACACTGTATACATTTATAACCCTAGCGCTGAAGCAGAATCTATTCAAATTCAAATTATTTCCAATAATTTAACTTGCTCTACTCACATTAACATATATAAAAGTATGAAACATCTTCCTATTCAAATAACCATGTGCGTGAAATCAACTTCTGCTTTGTGATATTCAAAAGAAAACACAAGTAAACATTAAAACTTATTTTTATAACATTCTGTGTATGTGTGTGTATATACTTACGTGTGTGTGTGTATGTGTATGTAAGTAGAAAGTGTCTGAGTTTCAGTAAGGGTAATGCCCCATATAAATAATATGTACTAAGGTTGATAAGCTATCATTCACCCATGTTTGTACTATTTCCATCAATGTAAAATAACTTCTTAAACTATGGCAAGTTAATCAAAGTACATTCACACTAAAACTAAACTCAGTACTCAATTTATTTCAATTTTTAAAAATTTTCAAGCCAGCTATCTAAATTAGCAATATCTTCAAAACTCTACCCTTTTTACTATTATTAATTAGGAAATAAATATATTTAAATATTTACTTTTTATTGAAAATCTTTTCATACAATATTCTGATGATTTTAAATTTGAGTAGTTTCTTCAGTATCCTTTTGTTAATGTCTTTCACAACTGACCCAAGACAAGTAAGTGTGGCTGAGAATTACAAGAGGTAGAAATGGCACACAAGAAACAGTAACTTTTGAGCAGTACCTGGAACATAAATACATTACTGCTTTCTAGTGTGTGTGTGCTGGGGGCATAAACAACAACAGAAAGCTTGCTGCTTTGCTCAAGTATTTAAAAACTTTCCTTGCCATATTAGCAGTGATCCTGTACTATAGTTGGTACCTGGTACCAAGCTCCTCCTGCCTATCTTGTTGCAGGGTTTGCATTACCAAATGACCATAGCAGCCTGGAATGTCACTTGGTACCAGGCCTGCGGAAAACAAAAAGGTAAGCTGCATATATCAGCAGCCATTTGCGGAAGGAGGTCTGGTTATTCAGGGGAGTTTCTGTGTTTATTTACAAAAAGAGAGCAAAATGAGCCCAAAGCAAAATAACTAACTTTTCAAATGAGTTTTCTTGATATGAGTCACAAAATGAGAAGTACTGAGAACAGAATCAGTCACAGGGAAATGCTGTACCAGAGCAATCGATTCAGGCAAACTTCCAGTTAAACTGACACATCAAGCTAGTGCACACGTACACCAACAGAAAAAAGGAAAAGTGATTTCTGGAACACGGTCTTCAATTATGGCGTACATCACTGGGACACACTCAAGAGAGGAATGCAGATATGCAGCAAGTGTTATACCATTGTGCCTGTCATCTACAGAGACTGTTTATACACAAGGTTATACTAGTCACACTACCTAATTTAAAGATACAGTTTTTAAAATGTGTCACATTTTGTGTGTGTGTGTGTGTGTGTATGAGAGAGAGAGAGAGAGAGAGAGAGAGCGTGTGCATGTGTGCACCAGCACTCAAGCATGTCCGTATATGCAGAAAAACGTGTGTGGCAGTGCCTATGTGGAGGACAAGTAGCAGGAGTCAGTTCTCTCCTATGTGAATCTCAAGAACCACACTCAAGTTGTCAGGCTTCACAACCAGCACCTTTTCCCACTTATTCATGTCAATCCCTTAAGGATACTTTTGAAAACATAATACAATTTCTAGATATAACTACACACAACATGAAAATATACAAACAAGCTCTCTTCTTTGTAAGTTATGGAATGCAGAGTCAACCTAAAACATGTAACACCAAACCTATCTTACCAAAACTGCCCCTCTCCCGCAAAGAACAACAAACGATATAGAGCTGTGATTTTCATCCTGAGAAAAGTAAGATGTTCTGCTACAAAGAGGCAAGCAAAGGAAGACAACAGAAAGGAAAACACAGGAAACAATGACACCACAATGCAAATGTGATTGTACATCCAGGGGCCATGAGGCGCCTACCTTGTGGCAAATGTTTACTACAGGGTTTCACTTATCTACTTAAAATTTCAAAACCCCGCAAAGTGGATACTATCCCAACTGCTGTCTGTTCCACAGAGAGACATACCTATATACTATTTGTGCCTCAGGTTTCAAATGAGTGAGCTATTTAAGCAGAGTGAGTTTATTAAGTGTGTAGCAAACAAAAGTAAAAAGGCAAACGGCGAAGAACAGATAGAAGCAGCTGAGAGATGTCAAAATATCATCAATCAGGTGTTCCCAACACCCAGCTGAGACAACTGAATGTGGGCAAACATCTTATCACACACATACCCAACCAGATGCATATCCAAGAGAAGTTGGCTAAGGAAGTCCCTGAAGCAAACAGTCTCTGTGTTCCCAACTAAGAGTTCCACGCAGAGCAGACTGGCCTCTCCAGAAATGAGCTTTCCTTTCCCACTGCAGGCATTTTTAGACTATAGGATAAACAGTAACCTAGCTGGAAATGGTTTAACTTCTAGCTGTTCTCGGGGATGCAATGTTCTTCAGTTATTTACTGTTCTATTACAGAGGCAGAAGGCAGCTGGCCTCAGAAAAGGGTCTTCAGATAACACATGATAAACATGCTTGAATCCAAAGCAAGGGGCTCATCTCTTGATTTAGAGTCAGAATTCAACAAATACAACAACACATGACAATTTACTAATAGAATTTATATTACAGTGCCTCACGGGGAAAGTAAAACATACAAACTAGCCTTACAAAGATAAAGTAACTTGACCATGCTCACATAGCTTGAGCTAGAACTCTCTTGAGCAATTTTGAAACAAGAAGCCACTCTTTCAATCACCCTGCTACATTGCCTCTTACGCTGATATACAAAAATAAGGTTGTAAACATCCCCAGATCTGCCGCAAGACAAACTGAACACTCAGGAAGCACTGTATGACACAAGAGATAACAAAATAAACATGTTCAAAACATATCTGAGTTTGTGAAAATAAATGAGAACCCCATACAAAAGAAATAAAGGCTAGAAAAATATGCTTGTGATCACTCAATAACTAGCTTGGGGCAAGAAGCTCAAGCAGAGAAAAGAGTTCCCCTAGTCCGTTGCTGTGGGACAATGGTCTTTTATCCTGTCACTTGTATTATTTCTAATAAAATGTCGATTGGCTAGTAGCCAGGCAGGAAGTATAGGTGGGGCAACAGTGACCTGGCAGGAAGTAGAGGCTTGGCAACGAGAATTCTGGGAAGAGGAAAGGGTCAGTCTGCAGTAGTCACCCAGAGAGAGAGGAAGCCAGACACAGAACNAGCAAGATGTGACTGCCTCACCAAAAAAGGTACCAAGCCATATGGCTAACACACACAAGAATAATGGGCCAATATAAGTTATAAGAGTTATAAGAAGCCTGAGCTACTAGGTCAACCACTTCATGATTAATGTAGACCTCTATGTGTTTCCTTGGGATTAAATGGTTGTGGGTGGCATGGCTAACATAGAAGGACCGGGTAAAACAGAAACCTCAGTCAACAGTCCATCTTAAGAGTCTAGATCAATTAGTTACCTAAATGTGAAAAGTTAAAACTATAAAACTTTTGGAATATGGAACATATTCAAACCAGAGGGGGAAGTATGCAAATACCAAAGGCTGACGAGTCCAAAAGTTTTTGAAGCTGCATTAAAAGTTTGGATGTAAAGAACAAGAGCAACTGATGCTTGCAGAATACCTTATATACAAAAGATTGTTGTTCAACTACATAAAGAATTCCTACAAATTAACTCTAAATCAATTTAAATGACAAACATCTCATTGTAAAAACAAGGATAAAATATAAGTAATTCAAAGAAGGTATCAGAAGGAATACAACCACATGAAACTATTGAAACTTGAAAGGACTGACTAGACTGGAAAGGGAAATATGAGTGTGATCTGGCAAGTGTGAGTGTAACCTGGCAAGTGTGAGTGTGACCTGTCAAGTCTGAGTGTGGCCTGGCAAGTGTGAATATGACCTGGTAGCCACCTCAAGGGTTCACTTGCTCGGCGAGTACCTAGAAAATGAATCAGTCACTATTAAAAATAAATAAAATTTACCAATACAAGAAAGGAACAAACAAAAATGTTTACTATGTTTTAACTGTGGAAAGCATAAGAACATAATTGTTCTTAGCTAGAAATTAGAATAACAACCATATTTTATTTAGAAAATGGAATTCTATAAAGCAATTAAAATGAATTTATGGTATCCAGATTAGTAGTTTTCCTAAGGAGAACAGAAAAAGAGAACCAAAGGTAGAAAAATCTATCGGCTGTCTTTAAGTCCTGAAGTTTCTGAACCTTATTCAATTGAAAGAAATGTATACAATAATAATAATGAATCCTTTATTGATCTGGGAATCACATGAAAAAATAGGCTGATGATAATAATTAAATTAATGATACATGTAAACAGAGACAGGGAGGGAGGGAGGGAGGAAGGGAGAGAGGGTGGGCGATATAGGAGGGTCATCTGTCTATGTGTTGCTTTCATTGGTTAATAAAGAAACT
>LOEQ01013430.1:0-11468 GCA_001685075.1 Bramus lutescens | reverse complement strand
CCTTTGGAAAAGCAGGCAATGCTCTTAACCACTGAGCCATCTCTCCAGCCCCTGGGGTAGGATTCTTGACAGAAGCTGACTGTCCTCTCCTAGCAGCTATCAGTCACTCATCAGCTAATGGTGGAGCTTGGTGACCACCTCCCACCTCCGTGTTGGAATTTTGTCTAGCTTGAACTGCCCAGGTCTTACTACTTGCTGTCCCAACTCTTATGAATTCAAATGTGCATCTGTCCTGTTGGGTCTTAAAAACAGTTTCACTATAGTCACTGCCACCTCCGGCCCTTAGTCTTTCTTCCCTCTCTTCTGAGTTGATGCCCAACCTTTGCAAGAGGTTATGTGCACTACAAATGTCCCATTTGTGACTGAGCACTCCTCGGTCTCTTATTCCATGCTTGTTGACCAGTTGTGGTCTCCGTGTCAATCACCATCTACTGCAAAGAGAAGCTTCTCTGTCAAGGTTCAAGAGGTGCACCTATCTGTAGGTATTAGAAAGCAGGTTGGCATAGCTTGACTTACTCCACCAGGTCACTATGCAAAGTCTTTCCATTTGTTTCTCGGGGTCCCACTAATACATAGTTCATCCATTCAGGAAGATCCTGTAACTGAATTTGCAAAGCACAACTTGAGCTTGTTAGCTTTGAACTTGGCCCTTCTCTTGACTTGGATTCCTCCCAGAAGGCACTCTTAGAGGGCTACCTTCACAATAATGGTGTTTTTGTCTTCTTTCTACATGTCACATAATGAAAATAGTTAACTATAAATATGAATGAGACAGTAACAGCAGGCCCACCAGGATCTCAATATGAGAACTAATACCCTGAGCCTGTTGGAGAATAAATGAATGAGCATCAGCGTACAGGCACAGGCAAGGACTTCCTGAGCAGAAACACTGTAGAACAGACATTAAGACCAACAACTAACTCAACAATGGGACCTCAAGAAACTAAAAGGCTCTGTGCAGCCAAGGACACCATGGTTTGAGTGAAGAAACCGCTCACAGAATGGGAGAAATCTTGACCATCTATATCTGAAAGAGCATTAGTCTCTGGAACATGTGAAGAACTCAGAAGCTAAATATCAATAAAATGACCCAATTAAAAATGGGAGCATGGAATAAAACATAAATTCTCAACAGAAGACATACAAATGGCTCTCAACATCCTTAGCCATCAGAGAATTACAAATTAAAACTAATTCAGGATTTCATCTCACCCTAGTCAGAATGGCTAAGATTAAAAATAAGATGAAATAAAATCAAATAAAAAGACAACTGACCTAGATGTGGGGAAAAGGGAGCCACTACTCAATGTTGGTGGGAGTGCAGCCACTATGGAAATTGGTGTGGAGATCCATCAAAAAGCTGAAAATAGATTTACTACACACCCCAGTTACAAAACCCCAATACAAAGATTCCTACTTGATGATGCTCATTGCTGCCCTATTTACAATAGCCAAGAAATGTAAACAGCCTAGATGTCCATCAACTTATGAATGAATAATGAATATGTAGTACATTTACACAATGGAATATTATCTAACTGTAAAGAAAAATTGAATTATGACATCTGTAGGTAAATGGATGAAACTGGAAAATGTTATCCTAAATGAGTAACCTAGACCCAGAAAGACAAACATCACATGCTCTTTCTCATCTATGATGTAGCTTTGAATCTTTATATCTGTATGTTTATATTGGAGTGCCCCCAGATGTCAGGAGAGCAACAAGGCCCCAAGCGGGGAATTTCAGGGCAAGGGGAGGTAGGACAGGAGGTATGAAAGGAGATAGGAAATAATGGTGCAAGAAAGATTAAGGGGGTGGGGCATGAGCGCACAGGGGAGAGAAGTCAGATGGAAAGAAATAAAGACCTCCGTATGCTGGGCAGTGGTGGCGCACATATTTAATTCCAGCACCTGAGAGATAAAGGCAGGCAGATCCCTGTGAGTTTGAGGCCAGCCTGGTCTACAGAGTGAGTTCCGGGACAGCCAGGGCTACACAGAGAAACCCTGTCTCAAAAAAAAAAAACAGCAGAAGACCTCTGTAAACCCATATGGAGAGCTACTACTGCACAAACATCATAAAATATATTACACAGTTTAATGGAATTAACCTGCAATGGGGATGGGGAACAATACCGCGGGTTATCAAATAAGAGGCCTAAAGCTAGGTATGGGTTACCTCTTTTGGATTTGTTGGTTGGTGGGGTCTCAGAGACCCCTAAATGTTACAGGCTTTTATTAGTTTTTCTCTTAGTTACCCTCCAGAACCAGAACCAGAAGGTAAGGCCCTATTGCTGAAGACACTGCACACTTGAGTCATGGAACACTGAGAAGTCAAGCTGGTACTGATCAGGAATGCTGTCCCTCCTGGCTAGGTTCTTTCATAGTGCTGGGAAGATCTATGTACACTGCCAGGGGAGAAAAGGAATCTTACCTAGGTGTGAGCCCTGCAGGTTACAATAACAACTGGTCCAGATATACCCATCATGCAGTGACCACATGAATGTTATGGGAACAATTAACCCCTTGCTGATTGAATGCAAGGCCCTCTCCAGAGAATAGGGCTTATGCCTGGCACAAGCCAAGAATCCATGGCTTGGTAGACACAGGCCCTAGGGGAGAGCCTATACTGTTATTCTACTAAATGGACGTAGTGCATCTACACAGATTCACTTACCCCTCGCTGTATTTACTGAGCATTTAGTAAGTGTCGGATGGTAGTTCTCATGAGACATCCGAGTTCTCAGCCTGCTGCAGGTCATGTGAGTGTCTAGTGTTTGTGTTTTGACAACAGCTACAGACGGTTGGATGGGCCCTCCAAAGAAGTATTAGAAGTCAATGGAAGAGGGGAGCCGTGTCACTTTGACTAGGCTCTGAGGTACAATCAAATCATCCCCGAGGACGGTGATTGAGGCCCGTCCAGAGGCTAAACTCATTTGTCCTCTGGCTTCTCCATGCATTCCTGGCCCCACAAATATAGTGTGCTAGGTATGTGCCAGCAAATAGAGACATGAAGTCACCATGGTCTGCCCATCAAGGAGCACACAGCTTAGCAGGAAGCAAACCCCACATTTCAGTTAGTGACTGGATTCCCACATCAAACATTTAGGAGAAAATCAAGTATAACCAAAGTCGCCCTTGAGGACCAGGGGAATCCCTTGGGGAGGGGGGAAGTTGAGCTGAAATGCAGCATGCCTATAAATATCACACAGCCAGCTTCCCTCCGTATGAGAACAGATGGCAGTGTGTGGCAGAGCACCCACGGAAACACTCGACTTGCCTTGTGTTTTGAGGTCAGGTCCTCCCAGAAAGACAGATTGTGGCTTTAAACACTAGTGTGCGGGATGCTCACAGTATGGCCGCTCGGGAGAGACTGCTGCAAGACTCTGTTGCTGGCAGATGCTCACTGTGGGGCAATGCCTGGTACTTGCTGTGTTTACATTGTTCTCAATCTTGACTTTCCTTGAATACTTAACAGCTGAATTCACCGAAGTTGCTGAGTCTCTAAATAAGATTTGACTGAAAAAAAAAAAAAGACAACGATGACAGCAGTTGGAAGCGTGATGCTCCTCAGGGGACAGAGTTGCCGTGGGAACGCCTCAAGGCACCCAACTTTCCAAAGAATCGGGGAGAAGGGTTCAGGTTTAGTCTGAGCCAATGAGACAGCAAAGGGTGAGTCCCAGTTTGTTTCTCCCTGACCCTCATCAAAAGACCCTGCAAAAGACGGACCTCCTTACCGGCCTTGCAAAGAAGAGAGAATCCTAACCATCGCAGGCCACTGCATCTTTCCTCTTCCCTCCTCCCATAAGGTCCTCTAGGAAGACCAAGCCTCAGATTCATCCTTAAGCCAGGCAAGGGGCCCTGAGCACTAGGTCTGGTACAAGGGCTCCCCATTACCCCAATTTCGTTGTAAACCCTGAGAAGGGATGTGTCACCCTCTGTTGTTTGGTGTCCCTCCCCAAACCTGTATGTGCTGGGTGATTCCAATTTTGACCCCCAATGATCTGCCTCCCCTCCTCCTGGGCCCTCCCTGACAAGTCCCCCCCCACACACACATACACTCCAGCCCCACCCATTTACCTGCTATTATTTCAGGTGCTATGCCTTGCCGATGGGGGCACCAAACATGTCACTTTCCACTCCCATTTTCAACAGACATAGCTGGGCAGCCAGACTCAGCTTTACCAAAGAAGACACTTCGAGATTCCAGGGACCAATCAGCTCTCACTCTGATGAGCTCACCCAGGGAGGTGACCGGGTAGCCATTCTATTGGGGACCAGGGATCTGGAGGCACTGTAGCTGTTTGCTGATCAATAAGAGACATCAGTACATGCAAGAGAGCTGGGGTGGCCTGCATGGGAGGCAAGCTACAGGACAAACAGGTGTGCCCACTGTTCCAAGGAGTTTGCTGCCTAGTGGAGACTCCGGTATTCACTTCCAGGATGATTCTGATACCACCCCAGAGAGGAATGGCATGACTTTTTATACTGTTTCCTACCCAGGCAGATTTCCTGCCCTTCCCCACAGAAGAAGCCAGTAGAGCATGCACTCTTGGCCCTCCTCCTGAACAAACTGCCCAAGGTCCACTGGTTACAGGAGGCTAAGACCATTTCTCTTGCTTATTTGTATGCAACTTTGATTTATCAATGTCTCATGAGAGGATGTGGTTATCATTTAAGTGGCACATCAACACCAGTCTGGTAATGCTTTCTGAGCTGAATTCTCCAATCATTTCTTTCTGGAAACTCCAATAGTCAAAACAAAAACAAAACTCAAAACAAGAACGCATGTGTACACAAGACACAGGCATGTGTGCACACGCACACACACATATAGCCACAAGTACAAACAAAGACGCAGAGAGGAGAGAAAGAGACCTACACATATACAGACATACACATATAAAGACAGACACATGTACACAGACACACATAGACATACACAGAAAACAAACATGAATGGAGGAGATTTAATGGTGCATCAGGGTATTCAAAGCTCTTGGAAAAGTTCTGGAGACTCCCTGCCCCTCAATCTACCCATCTGACCAGAAGAGACTCAACCTTTTCTTAAGAAACCAGAAAGATGTATCTTCTAGTTAAGTTCCCAGCCTCCTCTTCTGCTTCACTGAACCCACACCTTCAGCCTTTGTTAAGCTTCCTTTGTGGTTTCTATGACCACCAGCAGCTTGTTTTTGTCTGCTGAGCAGGTAGGCATCATGTCACCACAGCAGGTGACCCTGGAAGCAGATGGTTCTTAAGAGATGCACAGTCCACTAACACATCAATGTGCTACTTGTCCTGGGAGTAGAGTGTGGATGTAAGTGTCTGGCAAGGGCCCTCCTGTTAAACATTTGGTCTCCAGGGACGTGTAAGGAGGTGCTAGGCACTTTAAGTGGTGAGTGTGCCCTAAAATGGGATAATGCAGCCTCAGTCCATTTGTTCTGTCTTTGGCATCTTGGCCATGAAACGAGGGATTTCCCCTCACAGGAGGGAGCATGGGCTGGAGAAAGCAGTATCAAGACGGAAGTGGAAGAAGCCAGGTGACAAAATGACTAAATAACTCCTGGAGCTACATAGGAAAGACCTCGATACACAAGGACACAGAGATCTGGAAACCTTAGCAGATGCCCCCAGGACTCCAAAGCAATGGAGCCAAATGATCACGGACTGAGAACTCCCAAAACAAACTGTGATCCCAAACACTCCTTTTCTCTCTGGAATTTGGTTATCTCAGGCATTTGCAACAGTAGCAGAAAGCTGATTGTATTGTATTAGTTCTTTCTCATTGCTACAACAAAATACCAGAAAGGAAGATTTATTTCGACTCATAGTTTGGGGGCACAAAATCCATCATGGCAGGGAAGGCATGGTGGTGACAGTGGCTCTAACTGAAGCAGAAGGAGAGAAACATTTTGTTCACAATCTATACGAAGAACGCTGGTTCTCTGTCCGCTTTTCCTTTCCATTCAGTCCTGAACCCCAGTTCATGGGATGGAGCCATCCACATTCAGGGTGAGTCTACCCGCATCAGTTAAATCTCTGGAAATGTCCCCACAGCACTCCTCAAGGCTCGTCCCAAAACTGATTCTGCGTCCTCTCAAGTTGACAATCACGATACACACACTGTGCACTCCACTTAAGAAGGCATACAAGCGCAGGTGCTTCCGGCAGAGTGGGTGGGGACTGTGGCCAAGTTAAGTCTGAAGGGTAGAAGATGCTTTCTTCAGGCAGATAGATGCAGCCCCCGAGATGATATTCCTTCCAGTGCCTCTCTCCCAGCTTGCACCGTCTCCACAGCAACTTCCCCGCAAATACATCCAGCCCATCGTGCCCATTACATACAAGCCAGAGCTAGAAAAATAAAGCAGGTCTTGCCCACAGGTAAGAAGTGAATGGGACAGCAATGAGAGTGGGAGGGAGGNGGAGGGAGGGAGGGAGGGAAAGAAATTAAGAATGAAATTTAAAAACATATATTAGCCAGGCAGTGATGGCACATGCCTTTAATCCCAGTACAAGGCAGGCAGAGCAGGCGGATCTCTATGAGTTTGAGGCCAGACAGTGTGGTCTACAGAGATGGTTCCAGGACAGCTAGGACTGTTACACGGAGAAACCCTGTCTCAACAAACCAAAATAATGAAAATAAATAAAAATTAAAAAATTAAAAAGCCTGATATGTTGGGATGAAAATGAGCTAAGATAGGGAAATTTTTAAAGTGGATAATAAAAGGGCATAAGCTTTGAGAAACTAAAGCAATTTGTTGTCGTCGTTTTTAAGATTTATTTATTTATTATATACAATATTCTACCTGTATGTATCCCTGCAGGCCAGAAGAGGGCACCAGATCTCATCACAGATGGCTGTGAGCCACCATGTGGGTGCTGGGAATTGAACTCAGGACCTCTGGATGAAGAGTCAGTGCTCTTATCCTCTGAGCCATCTCTCCAGCCCCAGCTGAAGCAATTTGTAGGTCCTACTAAAAGGAATGAAAAAAGGAAAGGACGACAGTAAAGATAAAAACTTCCAAGAGAGCCAAGGAGATGGTAAATGCTTGCTGCACATGCCTGATGATCTGAGCCTGGTCCCTGGAACACACTATAAAAGCTGGATGCATCGGTCTCCATCTGTGATCCCAGTACTCCTCCTGCAGGAGGATGGGAGGCAGAGGAGTGGGCCAAAAGCTCAAAGACCAGCTAGCCTGAAATATGATGCCAAATAGAGACAACAGAGATCCTGCTGCAACATGCAGGATGGATGACAAGACTTGGTTCCTGACTACCACACGTGCACACACAGGCACACACAGACTCACATATTCACATCAACACACACACACACAAACACACACACATTCTCATACACACACATACATACACACAGCGATTAAGTATAAATCTTTTTTAAAGTGTGTGTGTGTGTGTGTGTGTGTTCATATTCATGGGCATGTCCCTATGAGTACAGTGGCCAAGAGGCCAGAGAGGGTGTGGAATCTCATGGAGCTGAATTACACAGGGAGTTAGTAGCTGCCTGACCTGGGCTCTGGAAACTGAACTGGGGTCCTTTGGAAGAAGAGTAGTACACTCTTAACTGCTGAGCCACCTCTCTACCCTCCACATAATTTTTAATTTAATTTTTTTTAAATAGAAGAGAATTTACATTTTTGAACAACAGCAGGAGGGAAGTTTAAGCAGTTCAAATGAATGCAGTTATGAAACAATGACCAGAAGCTTTACAGAACTAGGAAACTTTAAAGAATTTAAAGATGACAGGCAAAATAAGCAACAGTTTCTATATAAACTGATGAGCTAGTTCAAACAGTTCAATAAAAATGAAGCTTCTCAGGCTTAAGTGATTGACTATAAAGAGGCCAGTCAATTAAAAGTCAGGGGGTGGGAGTTCCTGCAAAGGGTAACTGAGGTCATCCTGCGCTGAAGGGTCCCTGGCAAGCATTAATGGGGACCTTGCCTTGGGTGGCTTGCCCAGCTCTTTCCATTCCTTTGAGGTGTTGGTGTTAGTAGGCTCTGGGGGAGGGGAAAGCCAGTTGTCATCAAGTGCCAGCTTCCCTCATTTTGGTTCACGCCGCAGAGCTGGAGAGAGCCCGTACTGGGAGCGAGAGTCTCTTTGTAATGCCTGTGGCCCCAAATGTAGTTGGAAGATCCTTCTTTGCTCAAGGAAGGAGAAAAAGGGGCAAGCGCTACAATAATGGACTCATCTGTCTTATGTGCTGTCCACACAGGCTGGTTCTCGCAGACACACCACGCTAGGTGCGGAGTTGGAGTATGTCCCTGTACACATGGAAACCGTAGGCCTGTAAGCTGTTTCTATCTCCTTTTAGGTTCCACCACACAGATGCATCTTGCTGGCCTCGGAGTGGCCACCTCTGATGCTCAGCGCTCCTGTTTCCATGGAAACCACATTGGGTTTCTTCTGATTTCTGGCCTATCGTCAATTCTGAATGGCACTCAGCTTTCCTCAGTGCATCATATGCACCCTGTATCTCAAATAAGGAAAAGATTAAATCACAGGCATAGAGTTTTAAATGAGACACCTGTACCACCTCCTGAGCAAGAACCCTCTGCGGCATCTGTGCAGGTAAAGATTTCTGTGTGGAGCAAATGCAATGACTACTCCACTCACTGATGGTTTTTAGAAGATGTACAACCCAGCTAAGAGGAGAGAAGATGCTGAATCAACCATGGAGGCTAGTTTCAGGCTTGCTAGAAAGTGCCTCTGCCTGGTGGAGTCTGCCAGTGAGTTAGGAAAATATACAAAGCAGCCAACTAGGGGAGATGTACTTACAATGTAGAGAGATGACCTGCGTCAAGGGTGGCTCAGGACCACCTGTCACCTTGCCAAGGGTTTCTGAAGTCCATGTTCCTCGTTCATATATCGGAGTCCACTATGACTAACCAGCAATGTTTGCTGTGCTTTCTTCAATCACGCAGAGATGACACACGAGGTCACTCAGGAAGGGCAGCTGTGGGAGTCTGAAGGAGAATGACCCATAGGCTCGTCTATTTGAATACTTGGTCCCTAGTTGGTAGAACTGTTTGAGAAGGATTGGAAGGTGTGATCTTGTTGGAGGAGGTGTGTCATTGGAGATGGGCTTTTCCACCATTCTCAGTTAGCTCTCTCTCTCTCTCTTGTATTTGTGACTCAGATGTAAGCTCCTAGCGACTGCCCCAGCACCATCTCTGCCTGTCTGCTACCATGCTCCCCACCGTGACAGTTATGGGCTCACTGTAAGCACCCGTAAACGTTTACTTCTATAAGTCGCCTTGATCATGGTGTTTTGTCATGGCAATAGAACAGTAAGACAGCAGCTTTTGACCCACGTGAGTTGAGAGGGGACTGGACAGTGTAGGCGAGTGGGAAGGACTAGAGGGAAGGCGTTGGGCCCAGGAGAACGAGATGGGACTAGGATTGTGGCTCTCCTGGAGGCCAGCCCAGTGACTGGTTTCATCAGCTCAGGAGTCCTCAGTCAGGGAGGAGGGAGATGTTGTCCCCCACTGGATATCTGATACTGTCTGAAGACATTTTTGTTGCTCTGACAGGGGGAAAGAGTACGTTACTGGCATTTAACGAGGCCCTCAAGAAAAGGGATGAAGCACAATTAATAAAAACTCAGAGACAGAAATTGGGGTTCAACCTAAAGACCATAAAAGCAAAGCAGCCAGCCACTGGCTATTACCTCGGCCTCAGTCCAAAATGGCAGTCCTGCCTCCAGGAATATCAGAATGAGACTGTGTCTGAGAGCTATCTCCTCCCATTTTATAATACTCTCTAGGACTGGGATTAATGTGTATGTTACCACTGCCTGGTCTATAAGATTGACCAGTGGTGCTGTTATACCCTCTGATCTTCTGGCAAGCTTTATTTATTAAAATAGAAATGAAATGCCACTCCATCTCCCCTTTTACTCTAAAGCAAAAAGGCTATAACTAATGTAAGAAAAACATTAAGTAAATAACTACATACACTATATTCAGACAATAAACACATCTATAATGTCTATTCCATTTGCATTTGGCAAGTTCAGAGAAAATACTCCATAAGAGGTGGAGGCAGGAGAATCATGAGTTTGAGGATATAAATATGATAAGATAAAAAGCTAGATTATTGAAGAGAAGTCTCTTAACATCCCATAATGCACAGGGAAGCCCCCTCCCTTTTTGAGAGTTCTAGTTTCTCTTTAATCACTGAATCTGTGTTTACAAACAACCATGGAAGAATTCAGGTGACGAAGGGTTTGTCGGGACAGTTCTCGTACATGAAAGACAATTACATACTCCATTTTTTCCCTGTAACTATTAAGAGGCTTTGCCACAGAAACAAAAACAGAAACTTAAAAGCAATAGATCACTGAACTTATATTTACAAAAACTCACAAGCAGACAGACACGCATTTCTCCTTCAGCCGGAGGGCTTAATAGGTGCTTGAACATTAAGGCAGTGATAATTCCAAAACACAATAGAAAATATAAGTGAAAGCTTTAATGTCTTTTCTGAACTCACATTCACAGGCAACTGTGACCCAAACCACTGTTTAGCTACTGGTGTGCACTCATCTGCCAGGTCTGTTATTAGACCATTACCGAGGCCTTCCATCAGGTGGGCGGGACACAACAGCAGCAACGCCACCCATTTACTTAAGGAATCATCGGTCCCTTAGGTTTTAAGGATTCCGCTTTTGGCAGCACAAGTATATGCTATAAAAAGAACAGGGCTTTCAGGGTGGACTGGACAGTTGGACTTGCCTAAGAATCCATGACCTACTTAGCACAGAGAGCCCGCAAGGCATGTTTGACCACGCTGACCCCTCAAAACGCAGAAATTACTCTTGATTATTGAAGCAAATGGTCTCCAACATTCCCTCTTTAAAGAATGTCTCAGCAAAATCTAGACTAGCATACTTTCAGTGGATCTGTTCTACAATTGTTAGGGAAGCCCCTTTTTAAGGGAACTCAAAAGTCAGCAGTGCTGAGATAGAAGATCCTGCACTACATGAAGCACATGACTTAGCTGGTGGATATTTTACAGGTGTGTTTTCCAGAATGAAAACATTTGAATCCAATACTGAAAATGATTTCCCTAGGACCTTAAACCCACAAAGAAAATGACCCGTTCTTATATGACTGGATAATAAGAATGCCAATAAACATCACAGGTGCTATTTCTAAGGTGTTTTTTTTAATTAGAACGAAATAGTCAAGACTGAGGTTTACATAAAGTCCTGAGCTCAAAGATTTCACAGAAGCACTTTAGACGATTGCCCTCTGGTGGACAGAGGGAGAAATGCAAGCACTATCAGGGAACTGGATGATGGAAGGCAGAAAGCCTAATAAGAAGCATTCCTGAAGAGATAAGAACCTCAGCTCCTGCTGCAGGGGCTTCTTGGCTCCGCACAACCCTACCCCCCCCAAGTTCGCCCTTTTGTCTGCGGGGTCCTTCGACCTCCAAGAGTCCTGTCCCT
>LOEQ01013429.1:1329-21558 GCA_001685075.1 Bramus lutescens | reverse complement strand
AGCCAAGGACAATGGCACTGGGTTTTGATTCTACTGCATGTACTGGCTATGTGGCAGCCTTGTCTGTTTGAATGCTCACCTTCCTAGACCTGGACGGAGGAGGAAAATGGGAGGAGGGGAGGAGCTGGAAATTTTTAATAATAATAAAGAAAATGGAAAAAAAAAGAAAATGAGAACCACTGGATTCCTTCCAGGATAATGTGGTTTGATGGAAAAAGACTCCCAAAAGGTCTGCATGAATCCTAAAATACTTCATCAAACAAACATCAAGAAGCAGTTTGGAGAAACCTACATCCATGTTCTCAAGATGACTATTTATAAATGTTTATTTTCATTGTAAAATGGTTGGTTATAAATGGTTAATGGAAATAAAGGGGCTATTATATAGAAATGAATACATTGTTATGGATTTGGTTTACTGATACAAATTAAAGGTCAATTCTGTTTTATGTTAATTTCTCCTCTTGTTTAAGGTGTGTGTTTATACAGATCATTTAAAAACATAATGAATAATTAAAAATTACAGATTAATAGTCATTTTTAATAGTTAAACTTGTAGTCATGTTAGTTAAGTTTTCTAGATATACAGAGATATATTTCAGATAGGGAGAAATTCTTCAAATCTTTCAAAATATACAGAATATGGCATTTATAATGTTTTAAGAACTTAGAATTTTCTCAACAATAAGACAAATCTGTTTCTGGCAGGACTAATTACATAAGAAAGGTTGATGGTCATTGAAGAAACTTGTTATGGAATTTGCCATTAATGTGACAATGTTACCCATTTGGGAAAGAAACTTATCTTGCCTGGTCTACTTGACTAATGATGTATAAACTGGACGTGCAGGAACATAGGAAAATGACTCCTAAACTTGCCTAAAGAAGGTAAGACAGTCCTTCCAAGTTCCTACTTTATGAAAGAGTTTGTTAAGCGTTCTTCAGGACATAGAAGAAAGTGACAGACAAACTTCAAATATAGGCAAAACAGTCTTTCAAATTTCCTGCTTCATGGAAAAGTCTGCCAGACACTCTGACCCTGTAGGCTGAAGATGAATGCCCCAACATTAAAGAAGAACTTTGGGTGACTGTCCAGGCAGCAAGAGTTCTCAGTAAATTCTAGAGTTTTGGAACTTCCTTACAATGCACATTCTGTTTACTTAGGTAATATTAAATCCTTCTGGTGTCTTTGATGGAATTGAATACAAATACTTATAGTTATAATTTTCCTTAGTTATGATAAAAGATGAATTAAATATAAAACTTCATACAGAAAAAAAGAAGGTGTGGCTTTGTCGGAGTAGGTATGCCTTGTTGGGGGAAGTGTGTCATTGTGGAGACAGGCTTTGAGGTCTCACATATGTTCAGACCATGCCAGTGTCTCAGATCACTGTGTTCCACCATGTTCCATCATGGTGAAAACAGACTGAATCTCTGAACTGTAAGCCACCAAATTAAATGTTTTCCTTTATAAGAGTTGCATGGTCATGGTGTCTCTTCTTCACAATATAGATCCTAAGTTATTCATTCACTGCAGGACTCTGATCTCTATAGATTCAGTAGTGCTTCCTGATGACCACAAATTTGAAATACTATGTGGGAGATGATGTCACCCTCTGTAGAAAATATGAACCCACACAAAAAAGGCAACTAGTCTTGTTTATACCTAAGGAAAGGTGGATGTATCTAAGTATCCTGTTGTTAGAGCTTGTCTTCCAAGCTGAGACAGAGGTCAGCTTTATAAGCACTTATAGAAAATGTGCATAATACCCTAAATACTTATTCTCACAATTAAATCTCCCCAGTACAAGTCAATCTGATTCCAAATTCATTAGCAAAATGAAATGGACACAGCATGCATTGCTATTATTGAAGTTCATGCATGTCAATACCCACAAATGTACTACAAACAGACTCATTTATTTGACTATCTCCACAAAAAAAACTTTTTTCAATACACAGCAATTTAGGAATACAACCTTTTAAGTTTTAAAGATACTTAAATTGTATGATTTCCTTTCCAAGAAAAATCTTTTAAGATTTTCATTACTAGTATATATTTAATAGTATGTATGCACACAGACACACACAGACAGAGAAGAGACTGAGATTGAAAACACTAGCATTCTACAACTCAAATATATTTTTGAAGCATCCAAATTAGGTTACTGATTCAGAATAATGACAAATATTACAGTCATCCTCAATTGATAAACAATATTTATATGAATAACTAGCACCAAATGCGCATGCATCATGTGATCATGTGTATTTAATTCATTTCCAAAATGGATATTTTAATAAAATAGTGAAAACTGACATTGTGTCCAAATAATAAATAAAATGTTGTAGTAAAGGCCTTTACAACCAAAGGTATCCAGTATGAATATGAATAAAATATGTATTTACTTTTAAGAGATACTTTTGGAAAATTATATACCAACATGGAAAATGAGCCTCTCATGTCTAGTCTCTGTGTGTCATTAAATAAGTATATATAAATGGAGCAATGATTATGTATAATCTACCTGGAGTCTTCAAAAAGTCTGAAATAAAGCTTCACAATAAAAACTGTACCCAAAAATTCTTGGTATACACATATTATTTAACTTTTTTTGCTTGCTTTTTTGTTTTGTTTTGTTTTTGTTTGTTTGCTTTTCAATACAAGGTTTCTTTGTGTAACAGGCCTGGCTATCCTGAAACTTACTCTGTATACCAGGCTGGCCTCAAACTCATAGAGACACTCCTGCCTCTTTCTCCCAACTGCTAGGATTAAAGGCGTGTGCTACCACTGCAGGGCTCATTTAACTTTCTTAAAGCTGAATAAAATGAGATACCTAGGATATTAGAAAATCCCACTCCAGAGTATGTCTGTGAGTGCTTTTATAGATGGTTTGATGAAGCATGCTTAAATATAATCAATGGGCAGATTCTCTGAGACATTAGAAATCTGAACAGCTTACTAAGAGGTGGACAAACTATGGAAGAGGACACTGGAGGATGTGTCTTAGAAAGTTCTGTCTTACACCTGGACCTGCCTACTACTTCGGTTTCTTGTTACTATGCAGTAAGCACCATGTGCTCTTGCTGTATTCTGTCTTTCCACAGCCCAGAGCAATGAAACAAGTTGACCATCGCTGTAATTCCTGAATATATGAGCCAAAACAAATTTTCTTCAGGGTTTTGTTAAAATGTTAAAAAAAAGCACAAAAACAACAGGAAATTAGGACCAGGTACTTAACAAAGATGAAAGTGCATTAGATACAAGAAATGGAATATGAAGTGTAAAGGTGGAAAGGTGGGAAAATGCTTTGATAAATATTGACTATTGAATTTCAAATGTCATCTGTACATTCTTTTCAGGCAGCAAAATAGTAAATGACAGCATCACAGATTTTCATAAGACTACACAATTTCCCATATGTCATACAGTAAGAAACTGAGACTAGAGGAGGATTAATAAATGCTCAAGTAAAACACAACACCATGAATTCTTAAATTTTACAAATTAGAAGAAAATACAGTTCCCTTTATATTGTGTTGAAGCTCTTGATGCAGATATTGAGTTATCTCTAGTGATAACTCAAGACTGTAATGTGTGGGATGTGTCTGGTGATTACATATGTGTATGTGTTCATGTAGAAGCTAGGGGATAACCTCAGGGGTGGTGCCTCAGGTGCTATCCACCTGTTTGATTTGGTTTGGAGACAGGATCACTTCTTGGAATGAGACCCACCAAGTAGAATATTCTGGATATTATACACTGTTGTATTGTCTCTACCCTCCCATATGCTGAGATCACAAAGTCATGCCCAAGCAGCCTACTATTTTAAGTATAGATCTGGGATCTAACTACAGTCACCAGCTTTAATGTAGGAGCTACTTCTCCATTCTAAGACTTTAAAACAATTCTTAAAAGTATTACATAGCATTACCCAGGATATCTTAAAGTGCTACAGTGCTAAAGAACCAAGAATTATATGAATCATATATATATATATATGTATGTATGTATGTATATCCTTGAGTATGTTCAAAAGTTATTCGCTGAAGAAAATGCTCATCTAAGACTTAATGAATGAATGGCAAGTAATAGGAAAACCAGGAAAGCAAGATCATTTAAAATAAAGGAAGAAAGCGTTCAGACTTGTCACCAAACCAAAGGCTCAATGAGAGCTGAATGAGCAATAGTTTGAGAGAAGCCCTTGATGCAGACAGAGATGAATTAATGGATAATTCAGAAAACATAAATGGAATGCATAAATATCTCTGAGAAACTTGAACATACGAAAAGCGACAGTGGGCAGTAGGCAAGTATTTTCTATCTTTATAAGGGTCACTATATCTCACATCTCATTAATGTTAAGAAGATGAGTCAGTCATGAGTCTGCCATCATTTTTCACACCTGTTCAGCCATTGTGGATATAGGTTATATCTTCAATCATACAATCTAAAATACATTCTCCAATGGCTCAGAAACTCAAAATACAAAACAGCCTCTTTAGAATATTATTATGATCTTTTATTCAGTCCTCTCATAGCCACATTTAGTTTAATAATAAACTAGATATACATAATACTTCTGAACAACCCAGGCATTATTAATCTTATTTCTCTCACCTTTTATGTGTACTCTTAGTTTCTTCTAGAATATTCTTTTCCAATGCAGCCACTTCTACTGCTCCACCAATTAAATTACTTTCAATTGCCATGCATACACTAATTTATCTCACGAAAACTTCCTTAATTCCCCAAGTAAAATTCACATTCCTACAGTATCTTCTTTTGATTCCTTTACTAAGATATCCACAGCCTGTGTAACCATTTTAAAACACATATTAAGTAATTTTATTTGTATATATCTAAGTTTAGCAAATAATAAACGTTAGTAAATGTTTTCAAGTGAAAAGATAGATTTGTTACTAAAAACAAGGTATATACCTATTATATGAGTACCTCTTAAATTAGGACTTAGGATAAATACACACACACACACACACACACACACATTTTGCAACTTGCAGGTACATTTATTTTCTGAAAATTAAAACTAACACATTCTGAAGTAAAAGAGCTCACTGAACTTTTTTTGGATGTGTAGACTCTTGTCATTCAACCCAACTTCTCCACATTTAACAAAAGTTTCCTAAAACTCATATAATAAGAAGAATGCAAAGTAATACTATTAACTCTTAGAAATGTAAACTGCTTTAAATGTCTTGCTTTTGCACAGAAACTACGTAAGACTTTTCTTAGATAACTTGTTGGGCTAATGTCTTCCAAGTGAAAAGGCAGAGATGCAAGGCAAGGAAACTAAAAACAAGAGAATCTTCCCTCCAATTTTAAGACAACTTTAAGTGTCCATCTACTTAGAAGCAGAACAGCCACAGAGAAAATCACTTTTTGTTTAATACCCAATTAAAACATACAGCGTAATAGAATATATTAGATTTCTCTCAAAATTAAACAACAGTTTTTAAAATAATTCAATTTAAGTATTTCAATAGATATACATATTTAAAATTATAAAGGAAATCTGTTTTTTCCTATTACTTCTGCATGAGTGGTTTATTGGGGATTTTAACATGTTTTTTTTTGTTTTCTGGTGTGTGGGTGAGCATCCATGTGTGCGTGTGTGTGTGATTTAAAGCTCTAGTTTGGTTTTAATGTGCTTAAATTCCAATCCTGGCAGACATTTTTGCATAGAGGAGTGCTGTTTGTTTTTACTTAAACATCAAAC
Organism: Bramus lutescens; assembly: GCA_001685075.1. Lineage (NCBI taxonomy): Eukaryota > Metazoa > Chordata > Mammalia > Rodentia > Cricetidae > Bramus > Bramus lutescens. The sequence continues at coordinate 15,817 of LOEQ01013429.1, read as the reverse complement.
ACAGTGCCTGTTAACATGAAATTTAGGAAAACAGAATGGGAGTAAAAAGAAATCCTAATCCCTATAAATGCTTTATTACAAGTCTAAGGTTAAAGGCAGCTAAATTATCAATTGGTCAAACTATTGGTGCATTTTGCTATTAAACAATATTCCCCAATGATTGTCATCTTGGGGTGGGGGTTAACTGATGATTAATGACAGGTGGTAGCTCTGGCCTCTACTTTCTCCACTGGAAGAATCACTGGCAGCTACAAGAATAGACATGCTTCAGCTGTAGTGACTCCTCTATTTTCCTTTCAACAGTCTTACCTTTATTCTTTGGACTTAAAATCTTAACCCAAGCTGCAGACAAAATAAACGTGTGGTAACTGGTGAGACTAAAAATGTATGCTCGGTGGTTTTAATAGGAAATTCAACAAAAACCAGGTTGACACTTTTTTATATATGATCATAAATCCCAGTCAGACCTGTTTATAAGCCAGGGAAAGCCTCAAGAAAATCTACTTTGAACTATTCCCTTTTGGCACATAAATGAACAAATAAGCAAAAAGCATCTGGTTTGCAGGAGAGTGAAAGACTTTAAATTTCTACATTATGTTATAACCAGCTGTTTCCAGATAACTGAACCGCTAGTTATCAGGCTCGTAAGAAAAAAACCATGACACCGAGAGATACCCTGTAAGGTCAAGATTTTACACAATCAAACAAGGTCAGGGTAGCAAACCTCCAGGGGAAGTCTTAGATAATTCCAATTCTCTTAATTTATGATTTTCTTCAAGAAAAAGAAATAGGCTCCATTTCTGTTTTAAAAATCCACAGTTTCTCTAATAGAGAAACTATGACAACCTTCCCGTTGTTCTCACGTAAGAGGAAACCCTATAATAAGAGCTTCCCAAAATGTCAAATAATATTCGTCTCATAACAGGGCCTCTTTGTTCATTCACCATGTCTCTTTTGATATGCTCAGATAATAAAAGTTCATGTAAAATTAAAGGTAATATAGAGCAGAAGCCAACACTAATTCTGTATAAATATGTCTGATTAATATGAATGCCATTGTTATGGTTATTTCGTAATGTTACTATTGTTACAAGAGCAGAGGATAGAAGTACTCTCACACTCACTGTTTTTGTTCATCCTCTGTCATCCAATCAGTTGGTGAATTTTTGTTCAATGGGTGAAATGAAGGATAGACTTTTTGTCTATTAATGATTTTTGTTGCAGTAGTTAAACACATAACCTGTGAAACTAACTTTAAATTCATGATGAAAAAAAATCAGGAGTTTTATTCTAAACTGAATTCCTCATCCCCTTTAAGAAATGTTACAGGCTTACTTCCTAGGCTCGGTTTTTCACAGTCACTACTACCACAATACACTGGTGCCTGCCTATGAAAATCCGAAAGAAAAAGATTATTAGCACAACAGCTCCAGAACCTGATTAAGAGCCTAACAAGTTAAATCTAAACTATGGTTGAATAGTAGTACAGTTAAGCGAAAAATATATGTAGGGTTCAGCGACAAAAAAAAAAAAACACCCACCCAGCAGAAGTATAGGAATTTCCATCCTCAGTGCATGCCTCTTCTTCAGTGGAAAGAAAATAGAAACCAGGTCATGGGTAGCAGCCTAAACAGCCTGATGTACTAGAAAGAATATTCTAAATATTCTAAGACGAGTAGATGTCTATATTGTATTCACTTTGTTTCCGTTTTAAATTCTTCTCTCCTCAATCCACCCCTTTGAGCCTACAGCATAAAATAAAACTTAACAGTGGATCTTAAATTTAGCTGACATTTTTATATTCTTCACAACACACTCTTTCGATTGCACCCAAGAAGGAGATTATTAAATAGTAGCAGGAAACCAGTTGCCAGACCATTTTTACTGGGGGAAAATACACTGTGTTTTCTTGCTGACAAACCAAACATTTTTAGTCTTTATAATAAATTTCATAAATAAACTGCTATTAATGACTGCAAAGGGGGGAAGAAATTGTATTTCTCCCAAGTCCCTTCATCCTCTCTTAAACCCTCAGTAGCCTGAAGAAGTGGCAGGAAGGGTACATGAAAAGCCTCTTGCAGAGCTGAGCCAAGTCTCCTAGGAAGCAGGTCCTGTCAGTCAGAGGCAAAGATACATACCTCTGTGATTATTTTAGTCCATTTGTTGTAGTAATTAGCTAGTGTTCCCTTTGCTGAGTCCTCTTTTTAGTTTTTTATATACACTTTCTTTCCTTTTAAAAATGAATTTACATATTTTCCGTCTCTCAATCCCTCCTATGTTTTATTTATGAATATAGCTCTTCTTGATGGTAACTTTAATGTGAAATAGGTAGTAATTAATGTCCCAGTCTGCTAGGTTAATCCCTTTCCACTCTCTCTACAGAGAATTTAAAGGTAAGTAACAGTTTACAGTCAATATTAGGTTTAATTATGCTTAATGAGAGTTAGTGTCTCTGTTTACTAACTGCATTTAGGTGTGTGGATCCTAGATGAGTTTTCCCCTGGCCTCATTCTGATTTGTTAATAGTGCCTGTGTGTGCTGTATGTGCTGCATTTAAAGCTATGAAACACTTTCTAAAGAAGAAAGCAAGGAAGGCATCTGTTTCAGCTGAGACACCATTAAACCGGCGAGAGCAGTCTCGAAACAACCACACCTTTCTTTGGGAAAAGAATGTCATTTTATGCTTTACAAACAGATTCACTTAAGAGGCTAATTATTGCCTAAATTCCAGTCTCTGAGTACATTTATACATATTAAACTGTTTCAAGCTTCAAACTACCATCAGTGGTACATATAATAAAACTATAGAGAGCTAAACTCTTTCAAAATGTCCTGTCACTCCTTCAACATCATTGCTAACACTAAGATCTAAAGCAACTGGGTTAGTCCTCTCCCTAACCTAAAAAGAGTTTACCTTAAAATTACATTAAACTTCACTGCAGAGTAAAACTCTTTTCATTACTGAAGATAGAAATTTAAGAAGACAAATGCTCAACCCGAATGAAATCCAGTAGAGTCAAAGAAAATACAATGTGTGTTTACGGAACCCCTTTGCTAAGTTCTTACTGTGTGTAAGGTTGGCAATTTAGTTTCTCTAAGTCTGTTCATTGATTCACTAATTCTTTAAAGACTATTACTGGGTTTCTTTTCTATGTTAAAGACACTGATGAGAAGACAGTCCCTTTCCTCAACAACCTTACCATGTAGAAAACACAAGAAAAACTGTAACACAATGTGCAGTCTTACTGTTCATGAGTAAATGGTGAGGAGACACAGGATTGAGCTATTCCTTCTGCATTATAAAAATGAGCAAGGACTCAACTAATGGAATAGAATTTTTTTTTCTTGATCATATGAGGGCCATGAGAGTCTCATTGGGCAGAAAGGATAAAGGTGATAGAAAAAATGTTTAAAAGACAGTAAACTATAAACTGAGAGAAGATTGTGTGCCAAGAAAAGGGAAATAGGAAATAAATTTGCAAGTTAGGGACTCAAAAAGTAGACTGAAAACAAATTAAGAACTTCAATGTCATCCTCCATTAATTTTTACGTAATGGGAGAAGTTAAAAAAAAAAAAAAAGTAAAGTTAGGTATCTTGAAAAGCCAGGGACAAAGTATCTTAAATCTAGAAATTATACTGTGTTTCGCTGTACCCATTGTGAACAACTATTTTAAAATTGTTAAGTCTTCCAACATCTTGTACTACAACTCCTTTCATTCAGGTAAAAAAAAAAAAACTAAATACTTGTGCCATGGAAAAAATAACTCCTAAGATGGATAACAGCAATGGAAGCTATATGAAAGGAAGCTATTGGATATATATTCCATGTAGTTATGAGGAATCTTACAAATGATTATATTTATTTGGTGAAATGAAAATTTGTTTGCAATTCATTTCAGATATTATTTGCTTTTTGAAAATTCTACCTGAATACACCCTGATTATATTTTTCCCTTAAATTTACTAAATTTCAACTTATTTATAAACAATTTAAAATTGAATACATGTGCATCTATATGGTGTAGAACACAATGTCCAAAACATATGAATACATAAAATACGTCACGTTGGGCAATTTTCTGGCAAAAAGACTTAAACTCTACTCTCTAACAACTTTAAAAATTGTAATGCACTAAATATCATCATGGTGATATATAAAAAGACCTATTAACTAACTACATCTTCTTTTGTCACTACCTCCTAGCACTTTAGGGATTCTAGTGAGTACCATTTAACTATGCTTTTGTGTGTAGCTTTTTAAGATTCCACCTATGAGTGAGATCATGAAAAATCTGCAGCTATGTACCTACATTATTCACTAAATATGATATCTAAAGGTTTATAATGTTTAAAAATTATAAAGTGACTATATAAACAATAAATTCCTATTTTGGATGGATGGATGGATGGACGGACGGACGGACGGACGGACGGGCTAACAGATAGAAGGACATATGGACAGATAGCTGGAAAGATAGGACACATCTAAATTTGAGTATCAGTACTCCAATATCATCTACTGATGACCACTTAGATTGTTTATGTATCTTGGCTGCCATGAACAACACTGGATTGAACTTTGGAGGCAGATGTCTCCTCCATGTACTCTGCCATACATCTGAACTTATACTAGAAGTGGCATTGCTAGATGATATGGCAATTCTATTTGTAGTCTTTCGAGTGACTTCAACAATGTTTTCAATTGTTACTAATCTGTATGCCCAACAATGTACAGAGTTCCTTGTCTTTACAATGCCAGCAGTACATACCTCTAGCATTTAAATAAAAGATATCTTAACAGGTGTGAAATACTAGCTTAATATAATTCATTTTGTCTTTTTCTGGTTATTATTGATGTCTGACATTCTTTTATTCATCTCTTGATTATTTCTGTCTTTTAAAAAATATCAAGTTCCTTTGCCCATTGTTCAAATACATTGAGTTCCTTATGCCCATTGAATATTAATCTTTACCTAATGTATGGTTTGAAAGTACATTCTCATGTTCGGTGGGTTATCTCTACTGTCTTTGTTGTTATTTTTCCTTTTTAGAAAACAAAGCAGAGGCAACTCCAACTACTAGGTTTAAGAGGTAAATAATGTAATCTAAGTTATATACTCAATCAGAAAAGTCTACTTTTTGGTGATAAGTTCTGATTTTTTATTATTTTAGAAAAAATTAAACACTTAGCCTATGATAAAATTTTCTCCTCTTTTTGGATCATTACTCCCTTGTTGCAGTACCTTGACCTCTGTTTGAAGAATACATCTCTTATTTCAAATTCACACTGGGAGAGATGACAACTTCATGTTCAAAGGGAAACATGAAAAACATAGGTAGTCATAGAAAAAAATAAAGCTCATGAGGTAAAGAGAAAAATTAAATAAACATATCAGCAAACAGAAATTATTAAAGGAAATGCCTTACTGATTGAAAAAATGGTGAAGAATGTTCCAATTTAAATTATCATTAGTTATCAGTAACATTCTGTGTGTCAGCCATTGAATTCAATATTTTTATTAATATCTCAATCCTAGCCATTACTCTTTGAAAGAGATCTTTCTTCATTTTCCTTTCAGGAGAGTAGTGCAGAGAAGAAGTAACTTACCCTGATAAGAAACAGCAGTGGAACTAAGGCTAAAACTCAATTTAAACTCCAAGTATAGTGCTATTTCAAGATAGGAAGTACAAAACACATATACTAAATAAACAAACGTTCCCACATAGCTGTCAACAAGTCACTCTCAAATCATGTCTGTCTGTTAATGAAAGAAGTTGCTTGCATATCTAGAGTCAACTAAGACAGTAACATATTTCTGGAATTAAAATGAACATATTTCTATAAAGTTAAGAAATAAACCATCTTGAAGTGGATAGTCAAGCACAGAGAGAAATGTCTTTCACGAGACACAATATCCAGTATGTAAGAGACCAGACACTTCCCTTATGGCATACAATAATTTATTTCAGATATATTTAAAATACAAATGGATGATTATGAATCTTTGTGGAGATTATTCAGATTTTTAAGTATTTATTTTTCTAAAATATCTTAAATTTAATTGTGTGAAATAGAAACTAAGTTTAGTATACAAAATGTGAGAGAAAAATTTAAAAACAAATAATCCAAATAATATTAACTAGTAACATAAAACTGTGTTATTATTGTTAGCTATATCATCATCTTCTTTTGATTCAATTAAATGTACTAAATTCTCCATTTACAATATGGATGATATCAGTGCTCAGAAATCTACATACTTCTGAGCTCACCTACACTGACCTTTCTGTCATGTCCTTTCCCCCTCAGAATCTCAGCTCTGGATATTTGCAGACACCACTTCACAGTTTATATTTGCCTATACCACACTACTTCAAATCATCATCAGAACATTCAAATTTTCAATTGATAATGGCCATTCTTAGACACCTAAACTTTGTTTCTCTGTTTAAGGAAAAGTAAAAGGGTGCACTTAGATTTTATTGGTAAGGCTTTTTTATCCTGATAGTCATAGTTATTCATAGTAGACTTATATAAAATAAGGGTGCTTTTAGTGTTAACACAAGAATTAGAACATGAAAAATATCCACAGGTATATGTCACAATAAATTGGTATAAAATGCACAAATATATTTCAATAAAATATTCATGTGTAGTTCAAGGACTTACTATAATGGAATATACATACTACATAGTTATAGGTCTGTAGATAGATATGCATTTATGTTTGAGTAATTATTCCTGAAAGTTAAAGGGAAAAACACTTAAGCTGTTTTCATAACACAAATTATAACTGAAATAAAATGTCCTTTAAAAACTATAATTAATGGCTGTTATGCCAAAATGTGAACCAAAGGGTCAAACCTTATAATTCACAGTTTGAAAGGTCACAGCCCAAATGATAACTTTAAAAATCTGGTTATCTAAGGGTAATTTGACAAATCCATCTAATAAACACTGGATGCATAGAAAATATTTTAAGAGTATAAAGAATGCATGTCCAAGTGGACAGCTGATGAAGGAAATGTCCTTTTTTTTTTTAACTGAGTAAGGCTGAAGTCCAGAACAATGACTTTTGAATAAGAAACCAGGCTGGAAAGCCAAGTGGTGTACAAACCCAATAGGAAGCATAATGGACAGTCTCATCAGAGCTAAAAAATGTATGCACATGACCAATAACAGAAAAATATAAATACTTATATCACCTACTCTTTCTTCTCCATTACTAAACCTGCCCAAAGATTAATAATATGCCACTAACAAAAGTTACTTTAAAGAAATACTTCTGTAATTAAAAAAAATTGAAATTCCTTAGCAAACTCTAAGGTTTGAAAACATGCCTGCAGCTTGTCTATATCAGATAGTATAAGTAGTTTTGAAAAACTTTTTTTTGCTTAGAATTCATCATGGAGCAAAATACTTGTTTGTATCTACGTCTGTACTCAAACCACCTATACTGTGTTAAGACAAGGTGAAAAAATATGGCTTTTCTATCATTTCAATGCAGATGTAGTCCAGTGTTTAAAATGCAGGCTAGTGGAGATAATGCCTCCACTGCACATCAAATTTCTGAAATCATGGCAGAGTACAGAGATGAGTAAAATGAGTAATTTAATTAAGTATCTTTATTTGTAATTACTATTTATGCCTTAAAATATTTCCGTTTTAGAAGATACTCTCCTTAGGCGTAATAATTATATGCCTCTTTGCTCAATAATTTATTTGGCATCTATAAAGTGCTTGACATGGAGCTAACACTCAACAAATGTTAAGAGAATGGAAAGAATAGATGGAGGGAAGGAAGGCAGGGACCTAAAGTTAGCTAATCTCCTCAAGCATTATTGGTGTGACTTTTAAGAAGATAATGCCTCAAAATACATTTTTACTTTATCTTACCTGCTCAACAATTAACAGATCCAAAAAATCTATCCTAGAAACTCAAAAACTTGGAGGATTTTGAAAGTATTTATGAGATAAAATTGATATCATGAAAAGGCATAAGGATGAATGCCTGAGAAGGAAATGGTATGTGCAATGCATGGGGAATGGAAGAGCGAGTAACACAGGCAGAACAGGGCTCTGCTGTTCCTTATATACTAATCAGTCTGAGTCGGCAGCACAAAGCACTAAACAAATGTTCACTAGTTCCTTATGGAGCCCTGCACTGTGGCAGGTACTAACTATACTACCAGGTACCATGGTGTCATGTGTCACATAATCTATTCGAAGATACAAATATCTACCTAAAATAAATCATTAAAAACACAACTATAGAATTCCTTTTTTTCTGTGCATAATTACCCAGCATTGAGCAGGTTAAAGGACTAGACATCATGCCAGTAGAAAAGGAAAAGGGGGAGGGAAAGGAAAAGACAGTTTTGTAAGATCAAAAAAAAACCCAGTATTTTATGAACCTACAAAATGCTTCCAGGGTAATTACTTTACTTTGTATGCCAATATGACTCATGGCAAGAGGCTTAGCTGAGACCTGTGAACTGCTTGAATTTGATGCAAGGCGTACGTGTCTGTCATTCTGCTGGACCAGCCCACACATACTGGGCTCTTGATAGGTTCTGGGCGCAACCATCTGGCCCTTTATTTACTTAACTCTTTTCTAATACTGACAAGCACATTAGTAACACTCCTTTGATCACTAGTAAATATAGAGCTACTACACAACTAACATCTTCTCTCATTCTGAAAGTCACTAATTAGTTGTGGGTAGGAGTTGAAGAGTATTACAAAGACATGTTGAGCATTACTACAGTAAGTAATTTAAATACACCCGAATGCATGCTAATTTATTTCCCACTTCATTAGAGAAATGGAAAACACCTTGTCAACACTAAAGAAATCTAAAAAGAGACCAGAGCATTTGGAAGGATAGTAGGTAGTTAAGAAAAAGAATGATAGTAGAATTTTTGGGGGAAAAAATCTACATTTTTTCTTCATTTCTTTTCCTTATTAGACAGTATTACTCAAGGCTAGGGAATGGAATATGACCATAATCTCAGCACACATGAAATAAAGGCAGGATGGTCGCCACAAATTAAAAGCCAGCATTGTCTATGTATTGAGACTGTCTTCTCAAAAGACAAAAAGAAAAGGCTGAGATAAAAGTGTATTTAATGGGAACATTGCAGTCGGTTAATAAATGCAGATTTCCAAATGAGACAAATAAGGTGGGTGGCTCTTGTTTCTAGATCATGCTTATTCTTCTTACTAGTACTTATAGAGAAAAGAATTTTTATAAGCCGTATTAATCTTTCCATACAAAAGTTCTAAATAATTTGATTTTACAGAATACAATTTAGGCTTAAAACAAATAATGACCTTCCAAAAGATGCTAAAAAAGACATTTAGAAAAAAATTAATCCTTGTATATATTTCAAAACCAAGAATTTATATAGTTTTGATCCATTATAATTTATTTATAGCACATTTTTATGTAGATAAGAGAGTCACTGCTAAATTTTCTGTAAGATTCAGATTGTTCACAGAAAATCAGCTAATTGTTTTGTGTGTTAATTCAAGCATCAGGTTTAGAGCATCATAGCCCAACTCCCTGAAAGTGAGTCTGTGTAGGCTCAGACAAACAGCCTCATTTCTAAGCTTGAAAGATGGGACACCAAGCAAAGACTTTCAGTAGTTATTTTTGATTTCGCTTTGGCTCACTTGTTCAGAGATATTTCAGAAAAGACAACAATTTCTTATAGTATAAAACCCAAATAGCTAGAATCTTAATGAAAACATAATCTTACACATTGTGAAGTATTTCAGATCCTTATCAAATCCTATAACTAATGAATAACTAAAGAAAAATCAATACTTTGTTGATATGCAGAAACAAATTGATGTGAGGATAAACAGAATAAATAAGGGACACAACACACTGGAGAATATGTAATTTAAGACCTGTCAAAGAATTGGGGTACCTGTTACTGATAGTTGAAATAAGAATGATTTTGCTTATAGATAAATGCAGGTATCAAGATAGGACATTATAGAAGCCTTGTGCTGCAATGGAAGAAAAACAAACAAACGAAAACCAAAAAACCTCTTCAGGACAAGAAATGTTTCTGTTAATTACTAAGAAGTGGTTAACCAGCTGACAGAGCTATAAGACATGAAAGGTGTGTAATGAGCAAATGTAGCAATGTTTGTGGCCACTACCCATCAAAAGGCTTTGCCAGTACAGATTGGATGCCTGAAATCAAGCACTACATAAAAACAATAAAACCTGGAGACAACCAATGGAAGATTCAACAAAATCCACTTCCAACAGCAAATTTGCCCAGGAATCCTATACTGAAGTATGTTTTCACTTGGGAATGGCATACACTGCGTACTAACGAGTGCTTACCTTTATTTACCCTACTATGCAGAGCAACTAAAACATCAAACTAAAAAATCATAGTCTGCTGCACAAAGACGTGATTCTAACTTTAGCTGGCAAAGATTGCTTTTGATAGGTATGATCAGAATGCCACTACATGAGAAGATGGCCAAAGTGAGCCCACATACTGACAATAAATTACGTGGGTCTTTGTGTCCCAAACAACCAACCAAACAAAAAAAAAAAAAACACAAAAAAGGTTACTGTGCCATTCTTTGTTTGATGTAAAGCTTTATCGGTGAAATATGAATATAAAGTTATAGCACAGACATTAATGCTGCATAATGCCATTCTATAAACATTTAATAAATATCTAAGTGATCACAATAAAATCCTAAACTTATGAAAATAGAAAAATACATGAAAACAGTACAAAATTTTGATGTTTACATGAATATGAATGGAAATGGAAATAATGATATTACGTGAAAGAGTTGTCTCAGAAAGCAAATACTATGTTTGCTATGCAGTCATAGGAACTGAGTACAGATCACCAGCATCCACACAAAAGGTGGCATGGAAGCATACACTGTGGCCCAAGTGCTAGGCTGGCAGAGACATTGGATCCGGAGCTCTCTGGCCTGCCAGTCCAGTTGACCTGGCGATTCATTAGACAAAATGGTGAAAACTAAACAAATGTCAAAAGTGATAAATTTTATACCACGAGACAACTGGAACATAGAGAGAGAGAGACAGACAGACAGAGAGAGACAGACAGACAGAGAGAGAGAAAGGCACAAACACAAACATTACAAGCTGAATTCTCAGTGTGCTAACCTCATTACTATTAATATTACACAATATGCATTACTTGGAGTCTGGAAAATAAGAGTGAATGATACAGTAGTACAAGAGATAAACTAGGAATATATTTCTAATAATATAAGAGATAAATTAGAAATATATTTCTAATAACATAGAAGAATTATTTCTAATAACATAATGAAGATACCTGAAATTATATAACTAAATGCATAGACATATGTGGTTGTGGAAACTTACAAGAGAATTCTGGTTACCTACCTTCAAGAAAGAGACGATGAAATATGAGGTCCAAGAATATATCTTTATTACCTCTGTATCTTAAAATATTGCCTAGTATTAATTTTTCATCAAGTTGTCATTTTCCTTGACATTTGGTTTTATTAATCAAGGCATTTATCATTAATTTGTAGAAAATACCATAATTAAGCCAAATAAAATAAAATCCTTAAAAGGTTAAAATTAGAAAGCAGATGAATTAGAACTTTGACATTACTCTGTTGACATACAGGAGCTACTTGGAAGTATGGGAATCAAGTTTTTTTTTTTCAGAGTTTGTTACCTCAATCTTGGGGCTGGATGGTTCTGTAAGATGTTATAAAGATTTGATTTAAAGCTGTCTGACAGTTTTGACATTCAGGAGATAGTTCTGCTGCTGCATTTGGAACAGTTTGCACAAAGCACTGGTAAACAGGATGCTTGAGGTGTGCACTGGTGTAAAGGAATTAAAACAAGCTGTCATACATGCCTAACTGTGTGTACTCACCACTGCTGGTTGGGTCACACCGCCCCAACCCCTCCAGTGAAATCTGTGACTTACTCTTCTATAATAAATTGCCCTACATGTTATTCTCACTGGAAGACCTAACCATGCATGTTAGAAACAAAATAATTACAGTCCCTTCTTGTCTAAGAAACCTCTCTCAAGCCCTATGAGCTCTTTCTATACATTGCAGGAACCCAAGTCAATTGTAAACTTTCTGCCCGCAATGTGGACTTCTGTATCTAAAGCTATTAAATGTCATCTGAACAGTTTGGATGTCTCCAATGAAAGCATTTTTATCCCTCCTACAGTAATTGCAAAGCTATTCCTGGGCATCAATTAGTTTCTGCTTTTGAGTCAATATGTCCACTTAAAGAAAGGGCAAGGTTTAAAATAAGAATTGAAACTAGGAAAAATGGAAAGCGTAACATAGTTTTGTAGAAAGAAGTATAACATCAACCAATTAGGATTAAATACTGTGAGATGGCAGGGTTTTTTTGTTTTATTTGTAATTATAAATTATTTTGAGGTAGAGATTAATTGTTAAAAGGCAATAAATAGTTTAAGTAATAAATACAAGGTCTTAAAAATAATAAAGCATGTTCATGAAGATAAAACCTATGGGCAAACATCACTGGACATTACCTTCAGCGTCAGAGTCTCAAAGGGCACTTCAAACACTCCACTCATTTATCTAAAAAAAAAAGTAAATACTTAAAATTAGTAATCAGTCAAGAACCCATTTACAGTAATGTCTTCAGGATTAGCTTTGAAAATAATGTAGTTGATTTCATGAATGGTAATATCTCTAGTTTTAAGAAAAAATTAAGTTAACAGTCTTTAAAAGTCCTGAAAACAAGGAGTAGAGAATCTCAGCAAATCATGTCACATTCAATGCCAAGCACTATGTGTACATTTCTGAAAGGGCAGAGTAGTGATAAGTTTCTTAAATGATATTAACAAGGATTTCTAGGTTGTAATATTCATATTACTTAAAAGAGATACTCCAAATTCAATTATTTGCATATTACTACTTTCAAATTTTATGTTTTTGAATGTGTGTGCAGGCATGTCTTCACATGTGCACATATGTACATCTTTGTGTTTGGAGGCTCCAGGATAAGCTTTGGAATTATGCTCAGAAATCTGCCATCTGCCTCCTTTGACACAGGTTCTCTTACTGACCTACAGATCACCAATTAGGATAGACTGGCAGGTCAACAAGGTCCCAGTGACTGTGTTGTCTCTGTCTCCCTAGCACTAGGGTTTCAAGAATCTGTATGTCTGACTTTGTACAGTTATGCTATGGCACATGAACAGCAGGCACTTTACCAACTGAAGAATTCTTTCCGCCCTGCATATTAATACTTACACACTCTGTGAAGATCTACAATGTCTAACAAATCAGTGACAGCAAGTTATCTATAAAGGTAAGATACAGATTCTATAAAAATGATAAATAAGGTTAAAATGTTTGCATAAGCACAGAAAATTAAAAGGAAAAGTAAAAAGGATAGAAAGATACAAAGCAGCAAAGGTAGCATGTTCAGTGGAGCTTCGTAGCAAGGCTGATCAAGAACTGGGGTAGGAATGGAGACACAAATGGTTGGGCTGTTCCTTTTTTTAAACAACTCTATTCCATTCTATTTATCTGTGTGAAATTATTCATTTGTAATGTATATGTGTGGTGTATACATACACGTGTACAAAGACCAGAGAACATCAGAAGTCCTTACTATCACTTTCCGATTTATTTTCTGAAGACAAAGTCTCTCATTGAATTTAGAACTGGGCAGATAGCCAGAAATCTCCATTAATCCACAGTCTCCAGCCTGCACTGTTCTGAGGGCTACAGTAATAACTGTCCGTATCTGTTTTGGTTTTTTTTGTTTTTTTTTTTTCGTGTGGGTGCCAGAGATTTGAACTGGGTTCATGTTTGTATACCAAGTACTCTTACCTGCTGAGCCATCTCCCAAGCACCTAAAGAAGACCCTTTTAGATTCTTTCTAACCACATACATTAGGAGAATATAGAATCAAAGTTGAAACTGGAGCTGAAGCAAACAGGGTGCTTAAAAGGCTTTAGAAAGCTGTACCAGAGGATCCATCGGAGGGGTGAGTGCATTCCTGACCCATGGAAACAGAGCACAGACATCTCCCAAGCCCCTAAACTTCCTGATCATTCTGCAGGGGCTCCTAACCCTGGCTTCTGCCCCCCTCCTCCTACCCCATCATAGCTTGCATTCAGGCACTCCCCCTTCCCTTCTTCGGGGCCATAGATGCCCCAGCTCAGCATGTTTCGGGGCTGGGACTGGGTGGAGAGTTCAACCAGGCATGAGTTCCTCTGTTTCAATAGCCTACCAGCACCAAGGTAGGACTTTTGTCTGCTTTCTCTGTGAGGGCCCTGGCCAGAAAGGGACCCTGATCCTGTTGTACCAGAAGATCCATAGGGGAGGTCCCTGACCAGCAAGGGGCACTGATCCTGTACCAGAAGATGGATAGGAGAGCATTCATAGGCAGAGATGGGCAGGCGCCAAAGCAAGAATTCTTCCAACAATCTGAAAAC
>LOEQ01013428.1:0-10866 GCA_001685075.1 Bramus lutescens | reverse complement strand
TGGGAGCCTAGTGTGTGTGGATGCTCACCTTCCTAGACCACGATGGAGGTGGGAGGACCTTGGTCTTCCCACAGGGCAGGGAACCCTGACTGCTTTTTGGACTGGAAATGTAGGGGGAGGGGTGGGAGGAGGGAGAGGGAATTGGGAGGAGGAGAGGAGATGGAAATTTTTAATAATAATAATAATTAATGATTTAAAAAATAAATAAATAATAAAATAATAAAATAAAAATAAATAAAAAGAACTCTTCTCCTCACATTTCACCAGTGTTTGTTTACTTGATATGCATTCTGACTAAAGTGTGATGGAAGCCCAAACTAACTTAAAATATATATTTCCTTAATGGCTAAGGATATTGAACATTTTAAAAATATTTTGTGGATCTTTCTAATTCTTTTATTGAGAACTGTCTATTTAATCTAGTGAATGAATGACTTGGGGATTTGTGGGATTTAATATTTTTTTATTTCTTTATGTGTTCAATGTATTTAACCCCCCCATACATAGTTGTCAAAAAGTTTGCCCATCATGCAGGCTGTTGTGTCACTCTAGTGACTGCATCCTCTCCTGTGCAGAGTGCTTCAGTTCACAACATCTCATTCATCAATTCTTTTTTTAATTTTTTTTTTAAATTTCAATTTACATTCAAACCACTGTTTCCACTCCCTCACCTCCCCCCGCTTCCTGACACCTCTCCCCCAACCACCCCCTCTTCAATCCTCCTTAAGGTTAAGGTCTCCATTGGGGAGTTAACAAAGCCTAACACATTAAGTTGAGC
Source organism: Bramus lutescens (assembly GCA_001685075.1). Taxonomy (NCBI): domain Eukaryota; kingdom Metazoa; phylum Chordata; class Mammalia; order Rodentia; family Cricetidae; genus Bramus; species Bramus lutescens. The sequence goes on along the minus strand of LOEQ01013428.1, from coordinate 10,088 downwards.
AGGGTCAAGCCCTTCCCTGTTGCATCAAGACTGAGCAAGGCATCCCACCATAGGGAATGGGCTCCAAAAAACCAGCTCATGCACCAGGGATGGATCCTGGTCCCACTACCAGGAGACCCTCTAACAGACCACGCTACACAATTATGTCCCACATAAAGAGGGTCTAGTTTGGTCCGAGGAAGGCTTCCTAGCTATCTTGCTAGAGTCCCTGAGTACTCAGGAGTTCAGGTCTGCTGTCTCTGTGAATTTCCCCATCGTGATCTTGATCTGCTTGCATATATAATCCCTCCTCCCTCTCTTTGACTGGATTCCCAGAGTTTGGCCTGGTGCTTGGCTGTGTATCTCAGCATCTCCTTCCATCAGTTGTTGGATGAAGGTTCTATGATGACAATTAGGGTAATCATTAAACTGATTACAGGGGAAGTCAGTGCCTCTCCACTCCTGTTAGGAGTCTTATCTGGAGTCATCCTTGTGGTTTCCTGGGAATTATCCTAGCACTAAAGCCCAAAATGACTCCCTCTATTAAGATGTCTCTTTCATTGTTCTCCCACACCATCCCTCCCTTAACTTGACCATTCTGTTCCCCCATGTTCTTATCCCTGTAGAAGGAGACTGCTCGTTCATTTCCTGGTCACCCACACCCAAATAATCACACAAAATTATATTAATTACATCACTGTTTGGCAAATAGCTTAGGCATATTCCTAGACAGCTCTTATATCTTAAAATAATGCATATTATTAATCAGTGTATCACCACAAGGCTGTAGCCTACCAGTAAGGTTCCAGGAATCTTTTTATTTTGGCAGCTACATGGCATTTCTCTGACTTCACCTACTCTCTCTCTCTCTCTCTCTCTCTCNTCTTTGTTGGGATTTCCTACTTGACTGTACTCTGCTAAGCAATTAGTTGAAACAGCTTATTCATTATCCAATAAAAGCAACACATACAGAAAGACATCACACATCACATCCCCTGTCCCCCTCCCATTCCTACCTCCATTTTACCTAAGATATCTCATCTATTTTCCCTTCAAAGGGCAATACATGTACCCCCTTAGGGTCTTCTTTGTTACCTAGCTTCTCTGGAGCTGCAGATTGCAACCTAGTTATCATTTGCTTTACATCTAATATCCACTTATGAGTGAGTACATACTGTGTTTGTCTTTCTGAGTCTGGTTACCTCACTCAAGGATTTTTTTTTCTAGTTCCATCTATTTGCCTGCAAATTTCATGATGTCATTGTTTTTTTACAGCTGAGTAATACTCTATTGTGTAAATGTATCACATTTTCTTTATCCATTCTTGGTTTAGGGGCATCTAGGTTGTTTCCTGGATCTGGCTATTTCAAATAATGCTGCTACAAACATAGTTGAGCAAGTGTCCTTGTGGCATGATTCAGCATCCTTTGGTTATATGGACCAAGAGTGCTATAACTGGGACTTGAGGTAGGTTGATCCCCAGTTTTCTGAGAAATCATCACACTGACTTCCAAAGTGACTATACAAGCTTGCACTCCCATCAGAGTGGAGGAGTGCTCTCCTAACTACACATCCTCTCCAACATTAGCTGTCCTCAGTATTTTTGATCTTAGCCATTTTGACAGACGTTATCTCAAAGTTGTTTTGATTTTCATTTCCCTAAATGCTAAGAATATTGATCAATTCCTTAAATGTCTTTTGACAATTTGAGATATGTCTGTTGAGAATTCTCTGTTTAGATCTATACTCCATTTGTTAATTGGATTATTTGGTATTTTGGTGTCTAGTTTCTTGAGTTCTTGATGTATTTGGGAGATCAGCCTTCTGTCAGATATGGGGTTGGTGAAGATATTTTTCCATTCAGTCAGCTGTCATTTTGTCTTATTTACCATGTCCTTTGCCTTACAGAAGCTTTTCAGTTTTAGGGGGTCCCGTTTAATGATTGTTGTTTTCAGTGGCTGTGCTACTTGTGTTAAATTTAGGAAGTGGTCTCCTGTGTGCATGCATTCAAGGCTACTTCCCACTTTCTCTTCAGTCAGGTTCAGAGCAACTGGATTTATGTTTATGTCTTTGATCCATTTGGACTTGAGTTTTGTACATGGTGATAGATGTGGATCTATTTTCAATCTTTTATATGTTGAAATTTACAAGAGATATTTTATTTTTCCATTGTACTATTTTGGCTTCTTTGACAAAAATCAGATGTTCATAGGTGTCAGGTTCTTCAATCCAATTTCATTGGTCCATGTGTTTGTTTTTATGACCATACCAAGCTGTTTTTATTACTGTAGCTCTGGAGTAGAGTTTGAAGTCAGGATTGTGAAGAAGCCTCCAGAAGTTCTTTTCTTGTACAGGATTGTTTTAGATATTCTGGATTTTTTTCATTTTCCATATGAAGTAGAGTATTGTTCTTTCAAGGTCTGTGAAGAATTGTCTTGGAATTTTGATGGGGATTGCATTGAACCTGAAGATAGCTTTTGATAAGATTACAAATTTTATTATGCTGATCCTTTCTAATCAAGAACATGGGAGATCTTTCCATTTTCTGATATATTCTTCAATTTCTTTCTTCATAAACTTAAAGTTCCTGTCACACAGGTCTTTCACTTATTTGGTTAGTTTCTACAAGATATTTTATAGTTGTGGCTATTATACATGGTGATTACTTTTTTGTCCCATTTATCATCTGTATATGGGAAGACTCCTTTTTGTTGTTGTTGTTGCTCTTGTATCCTGCCATATTACTGAAAGCGTTTTTCAGCTGAAGGATTTTCCTACTAGAACTTTTTTTGGTCACGTATGTATACTATCACATCTACAAATAGTGAAAGTTTGGCTTTTTTCTTTTCAATTTTTATCACTTTTATCTCCTATTGCTGCCATATTAATCTAGCTAGAACTTCGAATACTATATTGAATAGATATGGAGAGGATATATACAGCATTGTCTTGTTGCTGATTTTAGAAGAATTGCTTTGGGTTTAAAATTAATTTGATGTTGGCTGTCAGCTTTCTGTAAATTGCTTTTCTCATGTTTAGATATATTCCTTGTATCCTTGATCTCTCCAAATCCATTATCATGAAGGGGTACAGGATTTTGTCACAGACTTTCTGCATCTAATAAAATGCGATTAAAAATATGTAATTTTTTTTAGTTTGTTTATATGGTGGATTACATTGGCAGATTTTCATATGTTGAACCAATCCTGCATCTCTGGGATGAAGCATAGTTGATCATTGTAGATGTTTTTTGATGTGTTCTTGGATTCCGCCAGTCACCTTTTGGTCTGCTTGGTACTGTTGCTATCTGTTTCCCATTTATCAATTCTTAATATTATTAATTGTGCTTTAGAAGCCTTTTTCAGAGCATCAATGTCTATGCTTATATCTTGAAATACGTTTACATTTCAGGTCTTATATTAAGATCTTTGACTATTTTTTGAATTTGCTTTGTGTGGTGAGATAGGTAAATAATTTTTTCTATATATAAATATCCAGATTTTCTTATGCTATTTGTAGATGAGTCTATTTTTTCTAATAAAAATAGGAGTCTTAAAACCAGATGTTTCTTGCCTGCCAGCCTGTTCCCAAATACCAGGCTCCTAATTCACTAATAATTGACTCAGAGTTCTAAAATTACTTTAATTTTTCAACCAATAGCTCAGGCCTGTTACTAGCTAACTCTTACACTGAATATTAACCCATATTTCTATCCCATATTTAGCGTTGTGGCTCGGTACCTTTTCTCAGTATGGTATTCTTAACTTTCATCTCTGCATTTGCCAAAAACTCTCTGACTCTGCCCTTCTTCCTAGAATTCTCCTAGTCTTCCCCTCATGCTCAGTCTCTTCCTGGCCAACTATGAGCCAATCAGCTTTCTATTAGCAATAAGGGTAATGTATATGCATAGTGTATTAAAGGATTGTTCCACAATAGTGAATACAGTAGCCTGCATTCTGTATGGGTTAATCACCAGGTTATTATGTTTATTAAACTAGTTTATATGACTACTTTGGGGGTCCAGAAGTAAATCTGGAAGTCAATAACACCAGAAAGTTTGAAATTAAGCAAATACTTGGAGAGTGAACACTAAACTCTGCAGTTGTTATAGCAGAAATTAGAAATAAAAAAGCAGATTACTCCAATTTAAGTGAAAACACAGATTACCAGATACTTTTTTGTGGCTCAAAATAGTTCTAATAACAGTTTGAATATGATTTTTTGAAAAGTCAAGTAGGACACATATAAACAATGAAATGATACATCTCAGTGTTCCAGAAAAATAAATACAAGTTACACCCAAAAGCAGTAAGCAACAAGAAGTGATGGAGACAGAAATAATTAAATTGAGAATCAAATTACAATGTATAGATGAATAGGACAAAAAGAACAACATATAGAATCATTTCAACAAATGACCAATTCTTTGAAACTATGAACAAGATTGATAACCTTTCACCAAAGTAAGCAAAAAGAAAATCACAAATTAATAAAATTATAGATAATAGTATGATGTGTGATGTTATAATAAATGTCAATCAAATGCTGAAAATAATTAGGGTAGGCTTCAAAAATGTCTTTTTATAAAGTTAGGAAAAATTGACAAATTTTTAGACACATATAACCTGCACTATTAAGTTAAGATGATATATAACTAGGAACAATACAGAAGTCTTTTTAAATACTTATGGATGAATGCAATCACTTTTTGATTGGTCTTAAAGCATAACCCATGAGATGGGGCCATATCAAATATAGCTAATGAGACTAAGTACCTGAGGCTAGATAGGTCATGGTCCCTATTAGAAAATATGATACTATTAATCTAATAAAGGAACAAAGAAATAAAATGACTCATAATGACATACTATTTTACTCATAGATCAGTGTTTTAAGATGTACTCACACCCCTCCTATTGTTCCTGGAGTCTAAACATCTTTCCATTCTCCCCCCATCCCTGTAGCAAGAATCTCGCTGAGGTCTCCTTTTTCTCTCTGACCCCATTGCCAACAGATCACAAAGACCTTCTCTCCCCATTTTTCTTCTCCTAACTCATCCCATTATCCCAGCCTCCAACACCAGCTGAACAGGCCAGAAAAATAGACAACACACAGTCATTACATTATCTGAAAATCCAGAGAGGAAACAGAAACCACAGAACAAAACACCCACCCTACAAAGACAAATCAAGAAATCAGCACCTAGACTTATAATCACCTAAATACAATGCCTAGATCCAGTATAAAAACATAATCAATAACAGCAAGGGCCATATGTCTCCACTAGAATCCAGTTATCCTATGATATCAGGCTCTAAATATTCCAACATAGCTGAAGCACAAGAAGAAAAAGACCTTAAAGACAACTATATGAAGATGACAAAGGTCCTTAAAAAGAAATTGAATAAATCCCTTAATGAAAACTAAGAAAACGTAGACCAGTACCTTGTTCAACTTTAATCAGAGAATCGTCTTCTTAAAGCAGATGGTAATCAACACATACCCACAAGTGGACAATGTATAAAACATAAAAGATTTTGGACCAAGCCCTAAATGGAATAATATCTTTAGCAAAGACCTCCCCACAGTGCTCGTCTATATGGAAGAGGAGACAAAAAGAACATAAAAGCCAGAGGGGGTCGTAACTCCAAGGAAACCGTATTCCAAACACAGCAGTGTTCATTTGCATATGAACTTACAAAGACTGTGACAATATGTTCAAAACATGTACAAGTTTGAAACACAAAAGTCTCAGCATGGAGGTAGGGGACTAGGCCCAGTTGATAATGCTTGAAAATCACTTTTCTCCAATGCAGTGTTATTGGACATATCAACTACACTCCAAAGCAGGCCCCATGACCAGAAGTAGTTATTCCATTGCAAAAGTGACTCCAAGTATCTTTGTTCTTTGCATTTTGTTTTGATAATTTTTGTCAGATTGTTTTTTTGTTTGATTTGATTTGATTTTCTTTTTGTTGTTGTTTCATTTGAGACAGAGAGAACCAGAGAACATAAAGTTGGATTGGATGAAAGGTAGGTAAGATCTGGGAAAATTGAGAAAGGTGAAAGAATATGATGAAAGTGCATTCTGCAAAACATTTGTAGTTAATAAAACAAAAATAAAGATTCTTCAAAATATAATTCAAGAGCACATTAAGACGTTCATGCACCAAGATTAAGTTGACTTGATCTCAGTGATGCAAGGTTGGTTCAATACATATGAATCAATTAATGTAACACAACACAAACATAGATTTAAGGAAAAAAACACATATTCATTTCAATAATTGCAGAAAAAGTTTTTGAGAGACTTAAAAATTACTTCATGATTTAAGCAGAACTAAGAAGCAACAATGAAGGCTTTGTCTAAGAAACCTTTAGCTAATATACTACATGAAGAAAACATTTATTCTAAATTTAAGAACAGAACAAGAATGTTTACTCACCTCTTTTATTTAACATAGTGCTCAAATTCTTGTTATACTTTAGATGACTTCCGGCTTCTTTGAAGTTTTTTTTCAAGAATAACTGTACAGGACACAGGAAACATTTACCTGTCTAGTCAGCACTAATTTTGAGTTTATCAACTAACACCAAATAGGTAAGCATCCTCTACATTATTAGATGCAGGATGTACAGATACAAAGTTTAGATTCTTTATGTTATTAAGATTTTAACTGCTAAACACATTTGCATAATGTTATTTTATTATATATGTAAGTATATATATAGCTTTGATTAATTACTTAATGTATATTATTGAGTTCTCCTTATTTTATGTTTCAAATATTGCAAAATAAATATAATATTTAAAAGGGAAATGAGTGTATTTTTCAAGCCAATGCTTGATTTTAACAAGCATAAAGAGTTAGCTATATCTTTGCATTCTGAATTATAAAAGACATTATTTAGCTCTTCAGCATTTGAATTATACAGTACAGACTTTATTGTACTAATTATAGCCTAGAATATATGATTTTAATTTCAAAAGCATAAGTTACCTGTTATTCTTTTTAATACCTAAGAGCTAATAGTAATTTATTACTGAAAAAACTTCCTTTTTATTAGAAATAAATTTATTTATTTTCATATACAAAGTATTCTTATTGTGGTTTCCCTCCTACATCTTCTCTCAGGTCTTCCTTGCCACCCCACCCACCAAATGCACACCTTCTTTCTTTATGTGTAGAAAAAATAACAGGAAAATAAAACAATGAGCAAAACAGAATAATTTTTTAAAAATAAAAAGCATAGTAAATATGTACACTTAGAGATGTACACTTTCACACAAACGCATACACATACTAACACAATACACCCTATATAAACACAAAAATAAGAAATCCTAATGTATAAGCACAAGACAGTTTAAAAAACAACCCAACAAAGCAATATAAGACAAAATATCTACAAAAATGCCATTGAGTTCGTTTTTGTATTGGCCGTTTACTGCTGGCCATGAGATCTATCCTTAAGTGTGATTTATATACCCAGTGAGAGTCTACTGGAGAAACTAATTTTTCTTTTGCAAGTGGATGTCAGTTGGGTTGATAGGAATTTAAGGGTAATGGATTGACAAAAATGTGGTGGTGGGGTGGCAGGCAATTAGTTGTCTTACCAGTATATACAAACCCTCAATGTTATTTCCCCTCATTTTAAAGTCATCACCCTGTTAAAATTCAATGAGTAATTCACAGAAAATTTAAATCTTATTTTATATAATTCAATATATTTAGTCTTTTGATTCTGGATACATTATTATTAAACTATATTATTAAATGGAAAAGTAGTTTATAATTTTTATAAGTTTATAAATGCTCTGTTAATAGTATATGATTTTTATTGATCTCAAGTCTTCTTTTCTGATCACTTCATTTTTTAAGATCTGTGGCATCATCCTTTATTTAATTGTAATATCTAAATAATTTAGGCTGTCAACTGACATGTTTGCATCCCACTTTTGTGGTGATATTTGAAGCTCGAAGTCTATGTCAATATTGCCTACATTTATACAGCTTTATATAAGAATAAAGTGACTTCAGGAGCACTACAAGTGAATGGAAAAGAACAGAGCAATTGGAATTCAGGGAAACAGATTGCTCTCCCAGGGGCGGAGGGTGGGGGGCTCTTTTGCAAAAGAACCTATTCCTTCTTTCTCTCACTCTTCTCAGAAAAATCTCATATGAAAACAGCAACCATAGATACAAGAATGTGGGCTTCCTGAAATTCACTCAGTGAATGCTAACCCCTGCATTTCTTTAGATCTTTGACTTTACTGCCTTTGCTAATATTTTAGAATGTCTAGAAAGAGTACACCTGAGTCATTCATGAACTAGAAATTTGGCTACAATTGTAGCCCTAGCTGAAAAGGGAAACTCTGTACAAAGGCAGAATGGGACTACAAAGCATCGCAGCCAGCTTCCTACAGCGAACACAGGAGGGAAAAGGGTGGAAGCCATGCCCCATTCATGTATTTAACAGCCGCAATTCTTTCTATCTGTGAGGCACAAAAACATCCTGTCTAGGTTAAGACAAACCTTATCTGACAAGCAGAAAATTAACTTCTGAAATCAAAGAAAATACCTAAGTTCTATGGCTTAACAGAGAAGAAAGTTACTCTGAAGGGTGTTCCATCTAGGCTTGTAGTTTTATTGACAATTTCCTCCAGTGACCTTTGACTTTAAGATTTCTAGAAAAGTCTAGGAGTAATGATTTAATGGATCAATCAAATCAAGTGAGTATATATTTCCACATCAATGTTCTATGATCAGTTTTCAAATTCAGGATGTATGAGTTAAACAATGGAGAAAAACTCTCCAACCTTCCATAAGTGATAAGTCACATAGAAGCTTGTAGGACACCAGGCAATGTGGTTAGAGTCAATATTCAAAACTGCCATGGTCAGGCTATCAACTGCTAAACTCTACAGACTTAAGGATGGTAAAGTCAATGACCTCACTGCTGAACACACATTTGTTTGTTTTCATTAATTTTTGTACTCATTATCATGACTTTGACAGTATGTTAGAAAATGTGTTCATAAATATTAGCAAGTGGCAACTTTGGAACTTTATATGTGATAGAACAAGTGTGTACCAAAATAATTATAAAAACTTTTTAGTACTAAGGATATTTAAGGATACTAAGCAATGGTTTAAAGTTCTCAAAGTGAAGAAATGACTCAGGCAATAAAGTGTTTGTCGTTCTATAGGGAAGCCAGGCATGGTGGGGCATATTTGTTGTCTGAGCTCTGGAGGGTCGGAGACAGGTGAATAAATCAGTACCTGCTGGTCAGTCAGCCTCATCAAATCAGCAAATTCCAGGCCAGTAAGAATCTTCAGCTCAGGAAACGAGTGTCTGAAACCTGAGGAAAGAATTCCAAAGTTCATATCTGACTTCCAATTGTACATGTACACACACACACACACACACACACACACACACACCAAAGGCAGACAGACAGACAGAAACTCAGAGGGCGACAGAGAGAGGGAGAGAGAGATACAGAGACAGAGACAGAGAGACAGAGAGAAAGAGATTTATATTTCACTTATGTCAAGGAAATTAGGACTCACACAGGACCCATATTCTGGAACAAACACAGTATGTTCTGCTTCTTGGCATCAGTTTCTATTGTGTGTACCGTGTGTTTCTGATTCTCCTTTCCATTTGTCCATGTTTATTTTTAAGCAGATTATCTTGATTTGCATATCCCACTGTAGCAGAAAAGCATGGCAGCCGAAACAGGACCTGAANCTTCAGATCACATAAGCAGGTAGAAAAGAGAGGCAACTGAATACAAAATGACCCTGGGATATGAAACAAGGAGGACACCATAAAATAATTCCTCCACCACCAAAGCTTCACCTCTTAAAGGTTGCACACATTTCCCCAACAGCATCACCTGCTGGGGACCTTCTTCAAACACATAAGCCTTCGGATCATATTTAACATAAAGATCACAGGACCTGAAATTTTCACTGGTTATTCTACTAACAGTTTACCAATTACTAAACTTCTCATGCTACGATCTTATTGCTTTAACCTTTTTTTCCATTTTTATCATTATTATTAAAAATTACCACCTCCTGCACCCCTCCCAATTTGGT
>LOEQ01013426.1:0-13267 GCA_001685075.1 Bramus lutescens | reverse complement strand
AGACAGAGAGATGGAGAGAGATAGACAGACAGAAATTAGACTTTCCATTTCTTAGGAATCTTCCATCCCTGTATTGGATATGGGATGTTTAAGTGAACATTATTCTTTCTAAATTTCACCACACTGAAAAGAACATGAAGTTGTACATGTACAAGGTTACTCAAAAGAGTAAAATATAGAGATATTTCAAGGCCATTTCCATAAAAACTAGATGAGCAGACTGAGGCCACTAACAGTGGTACCAGGATTTATCCCTACTGCATGTACTAGCTTTGAGGGATCCTATTCTCTTTGGATGTATACCTTGCTCAGCCTAGATATGGTAGGTTGGCCTTGGACATTCCACAAAGCAAGGTGCCTTACCCTCTCTGAGGACTGGATGGGGGTGGGGTGGGAGGGTGTGTGGAGGGAATAGGAGGAGGGGAGAGAGTGGGAACTTGGATTGGTATTTTAAAAATCAAATAATTTTTTTAAAAGTGAAAAAAGAAAAAAATTAAAAAGATTTTTAAAAAGCTAGATGAACACAGATGCACTCAGAAATTAGATTTAAACATTGAAACGGAGTCAAAACAACATACATGAGAAGAGAAAGCTGTATCTGAATAGAGTAAGTGAACAACATAAAATATAAATGAGCTAGCCAATACCTTTCCACATGACTAAAATTACAAGTGTCACTTTTCTTTGGAATTCAAATACTAAAGAACATAGCTTATACATTCTATAATAGCACAATACTACCTATTAAGATTAGAATTTTTATTGGAGATATATATTGAAATGTAAGATTAATGTGAAGTCGCTATTTTCAGCAGCTTCAAACATCGGCAGAACATTTAATTTCAAATGGAAGCTGGTATGAGTTTACTCTCTGTCAGACTCCAGCCCTTACCAAGCTCTACAAACATCCAGTTCAGCTGTTTTGGGCTAAGATGGATGCCAAAGTAAAGAGGTTTTTGTCTTTCGGGTTTTGTTTTTGTGTTTTTTATTGTATTCTTTCATTCAGCTCCAAACATATTTCCTTATAAATGTAAAATGAGTAAATGAGTGTTTATCGTGACACTGTTAATTAATATAAAACAACCCACACAAAAATCTTATATGTAAAGTTATTCAGTAAGCAGCCATAACTAGAGGACACAAAAAGAATCCACGATTTTGCTACAAACTCACTTTCACCAAATATTCTTGAAAAGTAAGAGCATCTTTGTGTCTTACCTACTCAATGGTAAAATAGAGAGATTAATATTAACCCCCATAATCATAACAGTGGAAATGATAGGCAGCTTGCAAATATAAGCATTTGATTTTACTTTTCAATATTTTTTGATTATGAATTTTTACAGTAGCAACTTCTGTTTTTTGTGGATATAAACAAACCTGGAATGTGATGATGATCTCTCTGAAGTACAGATGACTGAGTTCTTTTCATAAAACAACTATATACCAGGAAATTTTCAGTGTACTCAAAAGCTAGGTTTAGTGTTTGGAGTTTCTAGGAGTCATTACATTCATGATTTGATTCATCATTTGTCTAAATTACCACTTTGTTATATAAAGTCTATGTGGCTTTAAAAGGTTAATACCAGCTTATTCCAAATATATACCACATTTTTCATTAGGAAATATTTTATACATTTAGAGTTTAAAGGGATCGTAATAGGTCTAAGAAATAAAAAAGGTCCTTTTCACATGTAATATGTAAAAGTATGTTTATAGTCACATCAAGAATCATAAGGTTAGAAGTGGAGAGAAGGTTGAGAGGTAAGAGCACTGGTTACTGTTCCAGAGGACCCATGTTCAATTTCCAGTACACACATGGCAGCTCACAATTGTCTATGACTCTGGTTCCAAGGTATCTGCCACTCTAACAGATATATATGCAGGTAAAGCACCAATGCACATAAAATATAAATAAATCATTAAAATAAAAAGAGTCACACAGCTATTTAAACTGTATTATTGACTCGATAATATTTTGAATTAGTCCTAGGACATCTCAAAACACTATAATGACAAAATAATTTTAATTTAGTAAGCTAAACAAAAGCCAGCATCCAAAAATTGTTTCATTTACTTATGTCTAGGTTACATAATACCATATCATGAAAAAAACCTGAATAAATATTTAATTAATTGAACAGTTACAAATGTCCTGATATTCATTGTTATTTAAGAGTAAACACAGATTAACAGGTATATTAGGAAATACATGAAAAATTTATAGTGTACCTGTCTGAAAACAGTACTGTTACCATTAACCTGCTATAGAATATGTTTAGAATATTAATATCTAACATATAGCACTCAGAATTTAAGTAATTTCAACCTAAGTGAATGTGTATTTTTTTTCTATGATTCAACATCAAATGTCTGGCTTGCGTTTTGTCTAGTAGTAAATAAGGTTTATTATTATGCCCATCAGAGCACTGTTGGGCTATTGTGAACACATAGAATAATGTTTGCAATTTGACTCATTGACCAGACATAATCATTATTAGACTAACCCTGTCACTAAATTTCCCAATCATTATTTTAAAACCACAGGCAACAAATGAGTAGGACACTAACAATTCTCAAATAAACACAGCAGGGTCATAGGAAAATATTGAGTGTTTTGCATTACAGTCTATGAGGAACCCAAGCAGATCAACTCTGCATTCTGTTCTAGAAACAGAATTTCTATAACAGATTTTAGTTAAAGAAGTGGCTGTTGCTTAGTATTTGAAAAGACCAATGCAACTAAATAAACACAGTGTATGAATTAATGTCTCTAGTAACAGTAGACATTTAATATTCTTAGGTATGTGATAACACCATAGCTATCACTAAAATTGTTGCAAATATGTAACATTTTTAATCATGAATAAGAACATATGCTTGTGTTTTAATCATTAATAAGAACATCCATTAGGGAAGTAGCTCTTTCATTCTTGGCCACTTAGACCAGAAATAATCAAACAGAAACTATATTATTTGCAATACTGTTTGGATAATAGCTTAAGCATATTTCTCACTAACTCTTATATCCTAAACTAACCCATCTCATTAATCTGTGTTTTGACATGTGGCTGTGACTTAATGGGTAAAGTTTCATCCCTGGCATCTTCTCCGACTGAGCTACATGGCTTCTCCAGACTCTGCCTTCTTTCTCTCAGCATTTAGTATAGTTTTTTTTCCACCTAGCTCTATTCTAGCTTATCATAGGCCAAAGCAGTTTTTTTATTCATTAACCAATAAAAGCAACACATAGACAGAAGGATTTTCCCCTCCATTTCCCCTTTTATGTTTAAATAAAAAGGAAAATTTTAACTTTAACATAGTAAAATGGCATATAGCAAACAGGTATTAGTAAGAAATCTAGTTATAATATTTATATCTACTTTATGTTTCATTATAGCTAAGGAAAACTGTAATGGTTTCTTCTTTAACTCCATCAAAGACTTCAGAAGGATATAATATTACCTAAGTAAACAGGAAGTGTATTGTAAGTAACTCCCAAGACTCTAGAATTGACAAAGACATCTTGCTGCCTGGACAGTGACTTTTGGGGGCGTCTTGGTCCATTAAACTGCATTAATCTGGAATTAATTCACAGGTTCTCATCTTCTGTGGAAACAAAGAAGAGCCTCTTTTCCAAAACAACTTATCCTTACACACTCAAATTTTGCAAAGGACCAACCAAAAACATTTCTGAAGCAGCTTATTCCCTAACCCCATTAAAACCCACAACCTTTTACAATAAAGAGTTTCTGTATTGAAGTCTCCCAGAATCTGTGCCATTGACTTCATGTCTTCTCATCCCCTGCCTCCCGGGAAACCGGGAGAGTGCACACAGGCATCAGCAACAGGCCTGCCAAAACTACACTAGTCCACAATTATCATTATGGAGAACAAAGATAATACTAAATGTTTTACTACGAGTTATTATTAAAGTTGTATTTCACTTAGTCTTTCTTCTTTTATTTTGGGGATTATAATTACATAATTTCTCCATTCTCTTTCCTCTGTTCAAACTCCCCAATGTACTCCCTTTGTTTTATTTCTCAGATTCATGGAGTTTTTAATCTTTACAACTTAAAGGATAATACCCCAGTAGTACGCTTTCCTCCATTCCTCGGATAGATGAAACATGAAATAAAATTTTAAAAACTAGTGAAGTATCACTGCCGAAAGAATTTACTTGACAGATATTCTTCCCTTCTGCAAGCACGTGCTTCTTCAACCTATTAGCCTTCTTTATTTGAAATAAAATCTGTATGTTTAAAAGGAAGTTATACCAGACAAGAGATAGATCTCAGCAATGTAATACTTAACCTCTTATGATAAGATCTAGGAAACCCTTCTCTAAAATTAAAAGAAAGAAAAAATATATAAAGCATTCATGTTTTCCTACTAGCAAAACAGGGATATATTACTCTAGATTGTTCAGTCTCTAAAATGTTCAAGAAATAGTAAATCAGTTAAAAACTTGTAATAGTCTATAATACTCCACATTAACCAATCCTTTCTTCAGACATACCCTTATTGCTCAAATTACAACAGTCTAAATATCACTTAATGTATCAATTAGTTGTATCTTTCCCATTTTAACTTTTATGATAAGACAATTTCATCTAGAGCTCTAGGCCCTTATTGTCTACACTGCCTTAATAAATGGGATTATTTTTTTGACCCACATGTTAGCATAGTCACATTTCACTGCTTCAGGCTCTTCAACATTTTCTTTATTATGTCTGTTACGCATTTAATGAGTAGTTTTCACAACTGAAAATGTGTGCTATAGTATTGGGCAGTAGGAGACATCTGTTCTTAATATTGTCTTCCTGATCATAATCTATTGATGTCATTATAATTCTATATCACTAATAAGACATGTAAGCATAATAGATGAGAGACTCCGAGGTGAGTTTTATATTTGAAATTAGTAGTTAATTCACATTGGCTAAAATTTGACTTATTTTTTGAGAATGCTACATTTTACATATGAGAGTAATCATCTATTAAGCTGCTTCTTTAGGCTCTTGTTCTTTAATCTTGCTCATTTTGTGTTGATTTTTAATCAATTTCTATTACAAATAATGACTTTTACTGAGCTTACTCAGAAAAATCAGAATTAGATTGTGTTTAGAACTAATAGCACTCTCATAATAAACCATGACAATAGCTTTGCTGTTCCTCATAGATGCCCCATTCTGCCCTGCCTCGAGATATCCCAGGAAAGCTTGGCTCACATAAGCGTGCTAGAGTTAATACTAAGATATTACTTTGCTGCTGTCTTATATCCCAATACATGTCTCAATAAAAAGAGTCTACGTTTTTCTTAACAAATACTTTTCTAATAGTAAAGACTCATCATTAGGCAGACAAATTAACTTTGAAAAAGAAATTTAAAAAGAAACAAAATTACTGGCCTTAATGTATATTGTATTTGCTTGGGAAGTATTAGTGAGAGAACAATCATTATCTTGAGAATAAATGTTAAGTGGAGATACAACTTCTTTGTAAGCATTATTGAGGGTACAAATTGTCCCATATAAAAGATTGAATTTTGCAATAATTACACTATTAAAGTGTAGAAAGAAATCAAATCAGCCTGGCAGAAAGTTAAAAAAAAAAGAACCAAATTAATCAAAAAGCATGCTAAGCCATACTTGGTAATCTAACAACAAAGCGTTTTTCATATTTTATACTGCTTTCTATTTCTAGAATGGAGTCAGCACCTCAAAACAGTTTGGAAGCCCTTAAACAAATCTTTTAGAATCGCAGCATTTATATTTTGGACTCAATGAATTGCTTTGAGGCTTTGCAGTTTATCTCTTAATCCTTTATTGTTTAATAATCTTTCTTCACAGATGGTGACATGCAAATTATATTTTCCCAATGTAAATAGTGCTGCGAGTGCAGACTTAAATCTGAATAAATCAGATTTGTGGTAGGTGGCAGTGGCAATGAAGAAAAGAACACATGGTGAGGCCACACAAACTTCTTGTTTCCTTCCATTCCTCGTGGCTTTTTGATTCCTAAGCAGGTATGGAGTCATACAAGCAGACTGAATCTCAGTTGTAACTCAGTCTTATCAATTGGTTATATTTAATTAGCAGTGCATAATTTTCATTACATGTAATCATGCTAAGATGTTGATGGCTGCAGTGCCTGGAGCAAAAGGAAAAATGACTCAGCTTTAGCACAGTTAACCATGACATTCAGCAAATATCTTTGTGTAAAAACTCAGGCCTCTTTTGCTTTCAGGTAACACAGCTGACCCCCCTTCCCACCTTGGTACAGATTTCTCCTCCTGAGTCACAGTGCAGCAAGGAAATCTATTGTCATTAATTTGCTTATCATATCCAAGGTGTGTATATAATAGAAAGCAGAGTTGCTAAGTAGCTTTTTTAAAATGAAGAGGTATGGCGAGTATTTGGCAAGCTCTAAGAACCAATGTTGTTATATAAAAACAAAACAAAACAAAAAACCTAAATCTTCCTAAATGCAGAAACCGTGTAAATATCCTAAAAAGTATTTTAAAAAGAATAGACTTGGACATCCACCCACATTACTACTCAACCAATTCCTTCAAATGTACTTTTAGCTTAATGACCATTGACAGGTGATTTTTTTATTGAATAAATTTATACTTTATTTATTGAGCTTACTCTCTTAAGATCTAGTGAATTCTGAGTATTGGTGTTTGAATTTGTAAATTGTCAGACTGTTCATACACTCTGGTCAAAGAGGCTAAGAGGAGGAAAGATATATATAATTTCATAGTTCATTGGCATAATGAATATTATTAAGTTAATTAGTTATTATTAAAATAACACTCCATAGCAAACAGACTAATGACTCTCTGGGATCATGACTCTGTTAAATTTCACCTAAAATGTTTCAGTTTGGACTCAAATTATGAGTTAAAAGCAAAACAACTAGTTTTCCTTTATTGCCCCCAAACATATTTTCAGCATAATGACTGTGGTACTTTTGCTCCACATTAATTTTGATGTTTAAATAAAAAAAATGTAACTTTAGTAAGATAATATTCCAGATATTGGCTTACAAAGTTTTTAGTTACCTTTATACTGAAAAGCTCATTTCCATAGGTTTACCTGCCCGAAATAAGATATACACCAGCAAAGAATTCAGGGACATTAGGCCTATTCAGCTAAAATTACCAGGTAAAAAAAAAATTGAATGATTAGCCTTGGAAAATTGGCAGAAATTCCACAGGTCTACCACGGTATCTCTATGTAATTGGATAATTATTATCCAAAGGAAGAATTTCAGAAGTCAAACAGACAAAACAAAACCTACAGAGAATACAGGTAAAATATTTGATATAGGATTGTTATGCAAGCTATAATACTCAAACATATATTCCTAGCTGGAGATGAGAGCTTTTAATGTAGATCAACTTTAAGATTTTACCAATATTAGTCTTATGGAGTGCTTTAAAGTTTCTTTTTTTAAATTTCATGGGTGATTATTTTAATTCCATCCGACGAAAAGGGGAGTTTGCCTAAGAGTGTATATAGAAAAAAATGGGAGTTTATCAAGGAGAAAAAAAATGAAAACGCATATTGAAATGTACCCTTCCTGAGAAATGTAGCATCATTTTGGCTACCAAACATGTATTATCTCTAAGGTTATCTTCTATGTTTTATGTTCATAACATATTCCACTATTCCCCAGTGAGCATAAGTGCATCACATTATCAGGTTGCAAGTCTGCTTAACTAACTTGTCGAGTTGTTTACCAATGAGCAGGAATTTGGCTCTCGAAAAGTTATCATCAAATTTGTTTTCCAATATCTCAGGCTTACCCATACTCCAAGATTATACCAACTAAATCTGATGGTCAATTGTGAGACAAAATTTATTCATAGTGCAAGTCAGAGGATATAATTTGAACATCATTTCTGGAAGTTATCACCAACTCAATCAATATATAGCATACTTTTACAGCCCTGCATCACCTTCCATTCAGTTGACACTTAATGGTCCTCTCAGCATTTCATTTCTATCACTATAGGCTAATTTTTCTTATATTAAAAATGACATACTGGGAGCTCGTTAGCAAGCAATTGATTGTATCGAATTACTTTCATTCACCATCAGACTTCTAGGGATCTTCTTTCTGACTATGTGTATATGTTCATTCCTTGTATATAGATCATTCCATTATACAAATATACTGTGATTATTTAGCAATCATTGAACACTATTGGCTCAGAAGTAAATAATAATCCACTCAGAGGTGACTATTTATATAAGTCAAATGCCTAATGCCAAATGTCATTTGTTACAATGCCCTCCCATCATCAATGTTCCTTGCTTCTTTTCATCGCTAATGTTCCATGGTATAAGTCTTTTTTAATTATACTCTTTCTAGCCAGAGTCAATAGAATTTCACTATGGTTTTGGCTTTTATTTAGTATGATGATCAGCATTAAAAAAGCAACTGTATTCTAAAATATAGTTGCTATTCTTGTAGTGTCAGCATTGTTAATAAACTTGTTAGAAATGGAAAATTTATACTCCACCCTATGCTTAATAATTCAGAACTTTGGAGGTTGGAACAGTCATTGTGTTTCGATGAGCCCTCGATGTTATTAAATAAAATAATGTCCTTAGGTAGTTCTTTGCTCTCCAACACTGAATTAGCAATATCAGAAGATATAAATAAAAGGCACAAATTCTGATACATAGTTAACAAATGTTATTTTATACAATAGGAACTAGTAATCCTTATACATATACAAAGAGACACACAAGTATACATACTCACAAATATATATATACATATGTGTGTATAATTTGAATTTTTAATCAATCAAATATATATCCTTGTTAGATTAGTTTATTATGTTTTAAATTATTTTGCCTCTTTCACAATCAGCTACTAACATGCTTTTCTCAATCATAAACTTGTCTGCATCTGATCTTCATTAGTCATGGTAGTCAAGTGTTGGGAGCAATACCAATGTGATAATAAATGAATCATTGCCAAAAATAGTGATACAACAAAATTTTATTTAGTCTTTGAAAAGAACACAATATATAATTTATTATAACATATATAAATGTACACATTATGTTACTTCAATTATCTAGACACAGAACAAAACCGAAACCACTTCACTTGTGTGTGTAATCTAAATATTAAAACACACAGATTAAGAGAGAAACATAGTAGTCACCAGAATGTAGGTGTAAAGACAGAGAGTGTAGACTAAGAAAGGGAGTTAATGGTTAAAATATCTAAAATCTCAGTGAAACAGGAGGGGACAATTCTGGTGACCCACCGTATAGCAAGCGTCACATATTCACAAAGGTCACAGCATTGAATTTGGGTTCTCAGCCTGCAGTGATGTTGATATGTTATAATATAGAGGGTGTATAATCTTTGGAGATGTTCTCCTGAAAAATATGCTGAGATACTGACAACTTCCTAATTCTTTGCATTCTAGCTACTACGAGCTGAGCGTTTTGTGCTGTGATAACCCCAAAAGATTACAGAGCCTGGAGACTATGGGCTAAAACTTTTGAAACCATTAATCAGAATGAACTATCTTTTATGAATTAGTTAGCTGACAAATAATGTCATATTAATGGAAATATGAGAAATTTATAGTAAATAAAATTAGCAAAATTTATTTAATGTTTCAAATTGCTAAAAACAAATTTTGAATATTTTTAGCACAATGGATAAGTATATGAGGTAATGTACATATTAACTGACTAGAACAAATCATTTTTATTGTGATTACATGGAGTATTCATAATATTGAATCCTATAGATACACACTTTTATTAGTTTTCAAATGACTCTTTAAAGAACAAAGATAAATTTAATAGTGAAGCATTTCTGCATGCACTAATTTAAAATCAAGGGAGCAACTCTCCTGAATTCACAAACTCTCTTCTGTAATCTAGTACTTAGCATTGCTAAAATCATGGCAGAGACTCCAAACACTCTGTGGAAAAGGGGTTTCAGAGAATAAAATATCAAACCAAACCTTTCCAAGACATTTTCAAACTAGGATGCTTATAAAGTTGAACTCAACAGGGAGAAATATCCAAGCAGAATTTTAATTATGCCAATATGCAACAACCTTTTTGAGAGCAAAGTCTATTTTTGACAATTTTTTTTCCAAGCAATTCAATGTTCTTGAATTATTACTAAGTTATATTATAGAATTTCAATACCTGTTGCCATCAGTTTTGGGGGGTTATAACTGTTGTTGTTAGTCTTGTTTTGGTGATATGGAGACTGGTCAAGCAGAACACATTAGGAAACAAAGGTGAGAACAGCTCTTTATTTAGTTGGTCTAGACTTGAGGCATCTGCAGTATATGTGGCCACACTGAACAGTTGAAATAGCTCTTAGTATCAAGAGAATCTGATAAATATGACATGATTGAGATATTCAAAAGCATCTCCTTGAAACTGCAAAGTTTCTGGTAAGTACTAATATCATATTACATAACAACCAATTATGCAGGTAATGATTTTAATTTGACAAATCTATAGAAACCCATCCCCAAATATTTTTTTTAAAAATTTAGAGACTATTTTGAGTTTTGTTTTCTCTGAAATAATGATGTATTAATAGTGAATTAATGAATTCAGAATCCACTTCCTTCACAAGATAATTTAAATATAACTACAAAATAGCAAGTTACATTGTAAGAATACCTAATAAAAAATTAAAAATGACTTTTTTTGGAAAAATATGAGATCATTTTGCTGCTTCTTATAAAATATTAAAATCAACACAACTAGCTTGCTCCTTGATCTTGCATTAGAACTCCTCTACTTCTATCAGTACATATATGTAAATCTTTCCTGCAAACCGACTGTTGACAAAAATGTAGGAGAAAGAAAACATGTTTATTTAAGAGGTATTATTTTGTAAAATAGCATCTACAAAATCACTATTAGATAAGTTAACAAACAAATTAAAAGGAGTTTACTTTTGCTATAAAACTTTAAATTATTAGGATAGATAACAGTTGATAGATGAAACATAAAATATGATGAAAAGGAGATTAAGTAACAAATTGGCTATAAAATTACACATTATGAGAATTTCCATAGCAGGCTGTCTGACAGAATGATGTCTTTTTTGTTATCTCTGTGTCCCCTGTCAATCATATATAGAGAGCCCACCCACATTGAAGGTTAAATGTTCTCCAATTAGTCTGCCAATCTACCTGCCAGTCTCATCTGGAAAAACCTCCTTAGATACAACTAGAAGTAATAATCCATTTGTTCCTATGTATACCTTAATCTACACATATTCACATTTTAAATTACAAGACCAACTCCAATAGACATTCATATACAACACTTATTGCTACACTCACCTTCCAAATAAAAATAACAAGGCAAAATACCTAGTTAGTACCATGCAAAGAAGACAGAATTTCATATCTCTTCTGTGAAAAGAATGTAAAGTTTATAAGTAGTGCTTACTATTCTCCTGGTAGCCCACATTATAAAATAATATGACACGAAATTTTTCATAAATACTGATATAATTTTGTTTTTTCTTATATGATCAAGAATTAATTGGCAGATGAAGGCAAAGATATTATGATGTATGATGTCATACATCTTCAATCTCAACCAGCAGGAGTCTAATAAGTTTGTGGCCAAGATGAACTATATAAAAATTCTTTGTATCATAAAGCAGTATGCATAGAAGTGAAAACTAGGTATTTGCTTTGAATATATACATATGCTAATATATGTTTGTAGGTATATATAAAATCTTTTTCTTAACAAGATAAAGAGAATGTACTCTTGAAAGTTAGGGGTATCCGGGATAAAGGGGAAGTGGGGGGAAACTTTGGTAAGGAGAGGAAGGAGGAGTTACAGTAAGAATGTGAAATATAAAGAATTAAAAAAGAAAATTATTCTTATTTCTATAATTCTACATGAAAATAGCTACTAATTAAAGCAAGCGTCTACTACTCAAATAATATTTCCTTTGGTTTTCAAAAGCAACTCAACAGGTCTGTGACCAACTGCTTGACTCAAACTTTCATCCTAAATGGTCTGAGCTATTAAATGATATGGTATTCTCCTCTGTATGTTGTGAATAATTTTTTATTACCATTGGTTGATAAAGAATTTATTTTTGCTTTGGCCTATGGAAGGACAGAATGGAACTAAGCAGGAAAACTAAACTGAATGCAGAGAGAAAAAAAAAGCAAAATCAAGGAGACATCATGCACATGTAGGAGACAGATGCTGGGACATTACAGGTAGGCCACAGTCTTGTGGTGATATATATGTAATTTAGTATGTAAGATCTAGTTAGAAATATGCATAAGCTATTGGTAAAACATTGTTGTAATTAATATAATATCTGTGTGATTATTCAGGTCTGGGTGGCCAGGAAACTAAAGTGCAGTCTCTTCTTACAAATGGAACCCCAAGGCTGGCCTGGATCCATATACAACTATAAAAAGCTTAAGAAAAAAAAAGGGGCCTTCTAGACTCACAAAAATGGGAGCCAAATGCAATTTCTTGGTAGACAGATATTTTCAGACAGGATCTATTTGCTGGCAGTGTGTAAAGTTATGGTTCCTTTAAGAGACAGCTTCCTGACTCAGCTTTAGCAGCAAAATCTGCATGGCTCCTTTAAGAGCCAGCTTCTTGGTTCTGAATGGCTCTGACTCTTTGGGTAGGTACTGTTATGTAGCACTTAAATGGGTTTTCTGAGTAGCATGTTACAAATTACATAATGGCAACATAGACACTCTGCATCCCTGAAGATGGGGCAGTGAGCATGACTCACAGAGGTAGTCAACATACCTCTGCCATGTTGGACTGGGCAAAGCCAACAGGCAAAACCACAGCATTAATTCTGGTCAACTTAGCATTTAAAAACAAATTCTCATGGTCAGAAAATGATTACGGATAAACAAATACACAATAAGACAGATTCAGATGAAAAAGACCTCTGAATGAGTCACAGCATTGGATAAATGAACATGGGCTTAAGACAGAAGAAAGAAAGATTACAGAAAATCATTAATTAAAGAAGAAAAGATAATAAAATAAATATTAAAGAGTAATAGAGTAAAAAAGCCTTTTAAAGATGGAAAATTCTCAGTCTTGATTATGTATATTATTGTGTTTTCTTTGAATTTTTTGCTTGTGAATGAGCTAAGTACAGAGAGACATTTTATTGTATAGGCTGCTAATCTAAACAAACATATTTATTTTAAAAGTATCTTGACTTCAAAATTTGAGTGTCA
>LOEQ01013425.1:0-21568 GCA_001685075.1 Bramus lutescens | reverse complement strand
GGCCCAAGATGGACGTGGGTTAGAATCTTCCCGGAAAGCCACCACTTTCATGTGCAGTTCTGTCACGAGCGAACACTCCATTCTATCCCCTGACTGCTGATCTTCACCTGGTAGGCCTGCTTGCTTTGTTTCTTCCTTCAGTCGGATTATTTTTCCTATCCTCTCTTGTGACAGTTTCTGAAACATCCTCAGTGGTAATGTGCTATGTTAAAGATAGCTCTCATATTCTAAAAGACTGGAACTTCTGCTGAACTTTAAGACAGACTCAATAATACACCTTGAGGTCACGTAAGACTTAAGTTACTATTCTACTGTGTACTCTTAACCTGCCTTTAAGAGAACAATGTAACAATCAACTTTACATGGTTTGGATTTCCCATGTAATCAATTTTTATAATCTAAGTTAATGCTTAACTGGTAATCTTAAATTATGTGCTCTTCCACACAACTGATCCAAGAGCAATCATTTTTTTATAAACAAAATAGGCTGAAACCAGCATTATAAAGGAACATCTATTATATACGTTGGAAACAGCATATGAGTATTATTTGATAAACAATGATGTTTGTAGTAGTGTTTGTTATCAGGGTCAGTTGGTGTTGGTTGGAATGAGAAACGACTTCCCTTACCTCTGTTAAAGGTTTCTGTAACAGATCCCTCAAGCTTTCCCATGTGATGCTTTCTATACTGAGAAGGAGAGCAAAGCCCTATGGGACACGCCCAGAGACACAGAGACAGACACAGGGACAGACAGATTCACAAGACACCACGCAGGGATGAATAGACTCAGAATCATACATCAGATGGACAGAACAATGGAAGACATGGAGATAGAGAGAGAAGGAGAAAATTCAAATCTTGACTGGCTCCTGATTAAATGACACCAAAGGGAAGGGCTTTACTTTAATGTGTTTTTCCTTAGTGTGACACCAATACAATATTGGTGACTGAGTTTATCATTGATGGATTCAAACTGGTGTTTTCTGGTATTCGGTACGAGGACTCTCTAATATGTTAACTCTGTGCAGTCCTCTATGGACCTGTGCGTTCCAGTCTTGTGACCAGCTGGTGATACTGTTTCAGGGGGAATAGAGAACCTTTGAGACCTGGCTATTAGAAGTCAGTCACTAAGGGAAGGACTTGAGGGTTAGCGACTGCCTCTGGGGTTCTTGTCTGGCTCTTTACGCCAGTGATCAGTACCATATAGCAATCAGGTGACCGTGAAGTTCTTGCCATCATGGGCATAGGCCACTCCCACTGCCCTACCCTCCTCAGTCTCGTAGGCTTCTATGGCTGCAACCTAAAGAAACTTGCAAAGGAAAGAGTTAATTTGACTTGCTCTGTCTAATCACAGCTCATCCCATAGGAAAGTCAGGGTAGGAACTGAAGCAGAAGCCAGAGAGGAGAGCTGTTTACTGGCTCTGCCTCTTGACTTGAGCTTCTGTGTGCTTCTACAACTCCAGACATCATGCCTAGGGGTAGCACCATCCACAGTGGGTTCAGCCCTCCCCACATCAAACGTTAGTGGAGAAGATGCCCAAGAGACCTACCTATGAGGCCAGTCTTACAGAGGTCTAGAGGTCTCACTTAAGATTTCCACTTTCTCGAATTGTCTAGGTTTGACTCAAGTAACAAAATGCAGCCAGGACACCCATCATGATGGATTGTAATTCTTGAAATCACGAAGCAAAATAATCCTTTCTTCTTTTCCCCCATTGCCACCACAATGAGAAAATAGACTGGTATACGTATGTTGGCATTTAGCGATCTCCAGCCTTTACTGTGTGTCACATGCCTCTCCTGGGTACAGAGTATTTCTGGAGAAGGTAACTCCACAGGGCTCCTAGTTCCCTTTTTGATGTTCTGAGTGGACCTGAAAAGCCAGTGACCAAAATACGATTTTCCTTGACTTCCCTCTCTCTGTTTTGAGATCCGTTCCCTACTTGCTTCCAGCCTCTGGAGCTCTTTCCTTTGCTTTTAACCTGTCATCCTAAGCAGTTTTGAGGACTGTAGAGGCTCTCTGATGCAAACTCCACCCTGTCCTTCTCTAGGCAATTCATCCTCCTCTTGGCTTTCCTGGGTCTAGGCTTCTGTTCTTGGGGAATCTCAGGCCATGCACTGCTCCAGTGCCTACAGTGACTATAAGATCCTGTTTGGGAGAAATACCTCAGCTACTGGTACAGCTATCTGCTCCTCCACCAGACAGAGAGTTTGCAAAGAATCAGGGCAGCTCACCGTGACTGTCTCCAAGCCTCTACCTGCAGGCTGACTGTGCGCTGTGCTCTCTCAGCCAATGCTTGCTGAGACCACTGTCATCATGTTTTTGGAATGCAAATCGTTATTTGTTTTTAACTTTTTTGCATTAGTAAACACATAATCTACCACTTTTACATTAAAAATTAAACTGTATTTGTTAATTTAAGGGTGTGTGTGTTGCATACACACGCCATGTCACCTGTGTAGAGATGAGAGGACAGTTTGATAAAGTTGAGACTTTCCTTCTATTCTGTGAGGCCTGGGGAGGGAACTTAGGTCATCAGAAGCTCAGGCCGTCAGACTCTACAGCAAGTGACAGTCGCCCACTAAGATGTCTCACTAGCCCTTAAACAATATCCCTTAAACATTGTCAAATGTATAGTTCAGTAGCATTCAGTGCGTCTACACTGCTGAGCCACCATCCACCTCCAGCGCTTCTGTTTCCCAGACTAACACTCTGCTATCAAACAGTAGCTTCTATGTGCCCTTCACAGCCCCTGGTACCCACCACTGTGCTTTCTGCCTCTATGCACGTCACCAATCTGGCCACTTCATGTAAGGGATGTTAGTGTATTTGTCTTCTGCTGACTGGCCTATCTCACTGCCACAATGTCCTGCGTGTGCTATAATGCGCATCAGAATGCATCCCTCGTAAATCCTGCGTGCTGTTCAGCCTCCCTCCATTGACGAACGTTGATGAATGAAGGAAGAGTGGAGCTTGTAGTCACAGATGGCGAATCTCTCACTTGGCCAGTCTAAACCACTCTCTTCCCTAAATACCGCTTTGTCCCCATTCCCATGACACAGTCTCCTCAGAGCCTCCCCTCAGGCACCACCAGCTCTTCCTCTTTTGCTACTCTTCCCTCATGACTCAGGACCCACAGGTTTTTTGCTTCATAGCCTGGCTTTCCAGATTACCTCCTATCTAGGAAACTGGTCCTGACATGGTACAGGTGCTGTGCCTGAGAGCTGCGCTGTGACCTGCAGCTGCCTGACTTTGTCTTTGCAGACAAGCAACACACCCAGGGTTTCTCACTCACGTGGGCCTGTATTTTCCAGAACCTTCCTCTCCCCATCCTCCTCCTCGGCTCCACTTCTTTCCCTGCAAGCTTCTGCTCCCCGCATCTGCAGCGCTCAGTGTGTTAGTACCACCCCAACCCTGGGGACAATATCTCAACCATCCTAGCTCTGGTTCTCAGCCTTTCTAATGTCGCCAACCTATAATACAGTTTCTCATGTTGTGGTGACCCCCAGCCACACAATTATTTCATTGCTGTTTCATAGCTGTCACTTTGCTAATGTTAGGAATCATCTAATATGCAGAAAAGCTGATACGTGACCCCCCCCCCAGGGATCATGCACTCTGAATGGTTGCCACAATGCCCCACAGATGTCTCACTGGAGCACACTTTGCCTCCAACATGGCGGTCACACAGGTCTCAGATGCCTTCTCATCCTATGCTCTGTCCCTCCTACCTCCCTGGCCACCTGCAACCTGTGACTCAGCCTGGGAGGTATTTTAAACTCAGACTGGCTTTGTGGTTATTTCTCTTCCAAGGTTTTGCACCTGCCGAGGGCCAGCNNGGCTACTGTTCCTTATCTTTCCCAACATCAGAGGTGGGCTGTGGTACTGTGGGTGCACTGATCTTCCATGCAAGGTAAATCCTCCAGGGGTAGGATTCCAGGACTGCATGTACCTAAAGACACCGTGGCAGCAACAATTGCATGATAAATTTTTGAGGCCATATTTTCAACGAACCTTAAATAATCCAAGGGCAGGGAAAGGGCTGCTTTGGCTCCCACTGTAGCTCAGCGCCCAGCACAACAGGGATCAAGCAAGGTCTATTTGTATTCCCAATGTGTGTATCCGTGAGCAGAGAATTGGGTGGGAGGCTTCTCCGCCGTAAGAGCATCACCATTGCTCTTCAGCTTTGACATCCTTCCTGTAGAGCGCTGTGGGCTCCGCTGAGGCTGCCTTGAGTGAAGTCAGATCTTGAGGATTCATAGATGTTGTTCTAAAACCTCAGCTAACCTAGGGCCTATCAGGACTGCTGCCAGGGGCAGGGCTTCCCCCATGAAAATATGCTCACCTCTACGACTGTCCTGTGCATGGGGTGCAGTCCCTGTTCATGCTGGCATCTCTGCGGCACGGATTATGTGTTCAGCCAATCATCGATGAGGAAAGAGGTAAGGAAAGAGGGCGGTACCCTCCAGGAAGCTACTTTAGCTTCACAATTTGCTGCTGATACTCTGTCTCCTGGGCTATATGGCCAGGATTGCGGCTTATTCAGCTAAAGCCTGTACAGCGGTTCAGTGGTGGTGACTGAGGCAGATCTTGCCAGGTGTTTCCACGCTGGTGGTTTGCTTCCCTTGGTAGAGAACTGCACATGCGTATAGCACCAGTCCTGGACTCTGATTGCTCCAGCCTGGAAGCTCTTGGAAATATTAGCCAGCTGAACCACTCCAGGTCCTGCCTCTCCTGGGCATTGCTGGCATATCCCTGATCTGTTGTTTTTCATTCTTAAAACCAAAGGTGTTGGGAGGCTCACAGTGAGACACAAGGCACACAACAGGCTACCCATACCTGTTGGTTCTCCTCATTAGCCCTCTCTTTACCACAGCGCCCCATGACTTACCTTCTTTTATGGTAGGTGTTCATGTGTTCTCTTCAGAGACTCTTGCTTAAATGATGTGGCAGACAAATACTGTGTTTCTTTCTTTTGAAGATTTCCTTAAGTGGAGGTTGTTATAGCATCCTGGAGGGAAGGTTCCAGTTCAGCAATCTTTGCTTGCCACTCACAGCCTTTTATCGCACAGAAGGGCAAGTCCATCCAAAGCAGCATGCCCATTATCGATTCACGCTCTGCCTTCTCCATTCCAAGCCTGGTGTGAATCTGGGACCGTGTGCATCATGGTGCGTATGGTTGTACCTGTCTGGAAGTGATAATGGCGCTCTATACCATGCACAGTGCCCACCTTCTGCACAGAGTCTCAGACCTGAGGTTTGTAGAAATACAGGCAATGTGTCTGAGTTACTCAAAAAGCTAGGAACCACATTCAACTATCTCAAAGTAAGAACTCAGCACTGGGGTTGGGGTACAGTTCTGTGGTAGAGTTTCTAGTCAGCATGATTGCATCTTCAAACCCCAGCACATAAAAAAAAAGAAAAGAAAACTAAGACAATCCTACTGTTCGATGAGGAAATTATTTCACTTACTTTGATTGAGACATATTTGTTTAGAAGATAGCTGTCCTACATCCCTGACTTCTTTTCTCCACCAGATATGGCAGAAGAAGTTTGAAGGCACATTACAGGGATTTGAGCCTCCACGCTTAAGACCTTGCCCTGTCTGCTGTCCACCCTGATAAGGCATGCCTGGCTGCTTTTCCTTTCTGAGCATCCAGGTTTCAAAGATGAAAAGGCTCCGAATGCCTGGTTATTGGGTCCACTGATCTCTGTACAAGGAACTAGAAGCCAATTGCCTTCCTGCCGCAGACCAAAAAACAAATGTTCCTGAAATATGGATGGTTTGTCAGGACATTGATTATGAGTTATGGATGGTTTGTAAGGACTGCATTATAGCAGATGATAAAAGCCTTTCATTTCCCACTCAATCCTACAGTGGTTCAAATAGACTTTAACAAAACCTGTTTCCAATGTGCTCCTTTGTGTGCACAGAGACATTTATAGTTAAACTTGGAAGTCAGGAGTGTGGCTCAGGGCTTAGTTACTGTCATATGCCACTTGACTTCTGGTGAAACTGAGAAGGGCTGGGATGGTTGACTCATGAATCCGTCTGCCTACTGTGCTTCCATAAACCAGTTCCCAAAGCCAAGCAGAGCCTCCTGTTAGGACCAGAACAGGCCTACTCATCATGGAATAGTGGCTTCCACAGCCCTGATAGCAAGTGGAGTTTTGAAAAAAGACGATCATGTGCTCCTGTCTCCTGTGGACCCTGGTTGTTCACCCTGATCCCAGGTGTAGCCTACTCATTTTAAAATTTATATTTATTATGTATACAGTGTTCTGCCTGCCTGCATGCCTGCCAGAAGAGGGCCCCAGATCTCATTACAGATGGGTGTGAGCCATCATGCGGTTGCTGGGAATTGAACTCAGGACCTCTGGAAGAACAGTTAGTGCTCTCAATCTCTGAGCCACCTCTCCAGCCCCAAGTGTAGCTTATTTACAGCGTGCGTGGCATGGGGTTTCTCAAGACCCTAGGTTATGGGTGTTGGGCACATCACAGCCCTGCCCCTTGGTAACCTGGCACAGTGTGTCACCCCTCTGCACATGACACGCAGTACCCTGACTCTACGCAGGTTCAAAGGAAAGGGACAAGTCCCACCTACTCCTACTCTCTTCTTTCTGCTGCTTCTTCGAGGACATAGGTCAGTACCCACCCCTCCCCCCATCCCTTTCCTTCCCAACAAACTTCCTTCCAATGTAAGCTCTGTCTGATGGTGTGTTTGTCCCCCGCCATGGAATCCATGATCCCATCTCACACTGACATATCATTACAATGGGTATATGGAAAACACTGACTCAGTGTCTGAACATGGGTACAGTAGAACCAAACAGGAGTTTAGGAAGACCAGTCGCAAAGCCTAGACGATGTTCACTAAAAAAAAGTGATTGAGGCTGAAGTGGCCAAGACTGGACTGATTAAGGGTAGAACATTTGTGTACGGTAGAACAGTCCCATGGCTATGCTTCTCCATCTGGGATGACTGGTGAACTTTCTTGCTAAGGGCACTGTTATAGATAGCAAGACATGTAACTAAGGCCAAAGCATCTGAGAGTGAAATGACCAGATGATGGGGCCCAGATTGGCCATCTGCTTCTACATGGTATGGAGTGGTGTGGTTCCTTGATGAAGTAGACTAAATGAGGGTAGAGGAGCCCTGAAAATGAAGGAGTAGAAGATGCATTGCAGCCTCTGAGAGTATTGTGTATGGACAGGATTGCTGTCAAGCCAGGTTAGTTTTACATGTACATGAATAGATCATGCCTGTGGGCTCTGCTCACTTCCTATTCTTGTCTTAGAAAGACAAACCTGGCACAACCTGTGCTATTGAGTTTTACTTGACCTAGTCTAAGGTTACCTGGGAAGGGAATAGAGACTGTCCAGGTTATATTACCATGCCTATAGGGGGTTTGTCTTGATGGACATTAGTGGATTTGAAGAGACTCAGTCTAAAAGTGAGTGGCACCATCCCTAGGCTTTGTGTCCTTGACTGGGAAAGTGAATTGACAGCCAACATAATGTGACCAGTTCTCTCTAGCTCCTGCCCTTGTAATTTCCCTGTCATGGTGGACTATAATCTGGAATTATGAGCTAAAACAAATTATGAGCTGAAACAAATTTTTGGAAATTTATCAAAGCAACAGGAAATAAAACTATGACCCTATTTTTGGCTTCTTTCCAAAGTATCTGATTGATCTCAGTAGCAATACTGGTGACGGTCTTAAAGAAGTTTCTGGCAGTAAAGACCTTGAACTTGCCAAGCTACTGGAGAAGTTCACCCTAAATATGGGAGGTACTGTAGTAGAGCAAAGCTAGGAGCTGTGATCTAAAGCAGAAGTACTGAAGAGTAGACACAGAGACACAGGAGATGACTCGTAGTGAAGAGAGTCAGCACTGGTCATGAAGGCCACACTCAGCTTTGAATCGAGAGCACCAGCTGAACAAGTGAGGAAATACTTTCCCGTTTAGGAAAACAATACAAATGGAAACACTTGTTCCGGGAAATGGAAGCTGTGTGAGCTGGAGTTTCCTCTGATTGGAATGTAGCAGACCACACGAAGATGACTACACAGGCATTCAAGTTTGTGAAATTAGATTGGGTCAAATCTGGGAAATCTTGAATGCTCAGACAAGAAGACAGATTTTTATACTTTATTCAAGAAGAATTAATAGAAAAACAGCAGTATTGGAAGTACATTTTTAAGCAGGAATTTGATTTTGTTTTTGCTGTTGTGGTTGGTTTGTTTTGTTTTGGGAGACACAGCCTTGTGATGTAGCCTTAATGGTAAACTCTACAGATGTGCAGTGCATACGGAACACATGGCTGTTGACTCAATCTGCCGCCTGAAGAACGTGGTGCTTTTGATAAAAAAAAAAGAAAGAAGCAAAATTATCCACCAACTCTATCTTACAGTAAAACATAATTTTAGCATTGATTCTGGTCTTATACTGATTTTTGTCTGAGAAGCAGAACTCCGATTGTCTCTGCATCCAGCCCGGCTGTTCTAAGTACATGTGCCCTCCAGGCTCAGGCTTTCCTGGATGCATGTCTAGGTCAGGCCTATCCTGGGTACTAGGGCCACTAACAAGGACAATGAACTGCCTTTTGCTACCATGAAAGTCATGTCGAGTAACCCTCATCTCTAACCTCATTATGAAGGCTTGATAGATATATCAAATATCTAAACATGATTTTGAATTTCAGGAGAAAGCAACAATATTTGTTGTGAAAACAAATATGAGAAAATCCTCGAGGAAATGCTAGCAAATTGAAGTCATTTATGTGTGAAAAGTAAAGAGAGGACACACCAGAAAGGTCCTGAAGGAGCCAGAATTACCTGAAAGAAGAAACGTGTAGAGATTCGAGTGTACACTGCCAGTTTTGTGCTAGGAAGATCCTGAGCTTCCAAGAACACAAGAACAATTGGCCTTCAGATTCCATTCAGGCAGCACACGTGCTGCATTTCCTCTTGGAATGTCACATGGGGCAGGACTCTAAAGTGAGCATAGAGGTAGTTCCCAAAGAACATAACCACCGCACCTTTAGGCAGTTGTGGGGTGCCATGCGGATAAGATCTCATAGTTCAGACTAGCTGAGGTAGCTAGAGTATAAGTAGCTCAGACATCATGGAGAAGAATTCCAAGTACAAATTGTTTCCGTTCTTAAGCTTTACACGATAAAACCTAACTACTCTGCCCTCCCCCGAGAAAAAAAAGAGGCATTGAATGAAATGCAAGTTTAGTTTCCAGCAATTTCATGATCATACATAGAAAAAAATAGAATTTATGATTGTCTACATAAAAGAGGCTTTCTGTGACTCTCCTGTAGATCACTGAAAACTTTACCCAAAAACTGAGGGTAAAAAAAAAACAAATATAGAACAAGTGATTTAAAAAAAATCTTCAAAATGACCTGTGGTATCTATCAGGTCATGCCAGCCTCTTGAAGAGTCTCTGTTGATCTCTTGTAGAAGGATGAGGCTATCCAGAACCTCTACATTCCTTCTGAACAGCATTTCTATTACTTAATTGGCATCTAATCACCTTAACAAGAAACAAGATCAGACAACAAAGCAGATGGTAAGAATGAGCCACAGTGATGTAGTTATCAGGATTCTCAGACACCATCATGAAAATAACACTGTCTTACTTCATTTCCTGTTACCATGGTAGAAGGCTATAGGTTGGCTAGAGACTGTAAAAATTGAAGTTTATTTCTGTCATAGGTTCTAAAATCCCAGAAGACCAAGAATGACGATATTGAAGGCTGATTTTGCTACACCACAATGCAGTGGAAGATATTGCAAGCTAAGTGAGCATCAACAAAGAGGGAAGAGAGCAACAAAAGAGAGGAATGATGAAGGAAGATGGTCTGGGGAGAAGGGCCTGCACACCCTTGTTACAACTAACGTCTCCACGGTAATGGCCTTAATCCTTGTCTAAAGGTAGAACACCAGGACCTAATCAGTTCTGAAGGGCCCCACACTAGTGCTATGGCCTGGAATTCCAGTTTCTAAGGAATGAGTTTGGGTATCACACTAGAAGGTACCAATGTCACAGGTGACAAGGTGGGAAATTTTACCAGATAGGATGGGTAATCTTCATTGTCTACTAGATGAGAATTGAAACACCTAGAAAAACATCTCTCTGAATTTAATGATTAAGGAGTCGCTATCTTTAAATTATATTATCTTTATTTCTTATTCGTCTTCTGTTGCAGTTTACATATCCATGGGATGATATCTCTTGCATTTTTATTTTGTCTTCTTAGTGAGCAGCAGTGCTGTGGGACAATGGTCTGGTTCCCTGTAAAGGTTTGTTACATGCATTTTTAATAAAGCAATGATTGGCCAGTAGCTAGGCAGGAAGTAAAGGCAGGGTGACAGGAACAGAATTCTGGGAAGAGAAAAGGCTAAGTTTGAAGTCTTCATCCAGACACAGGGGAAACAAGATAAGAATGCATTACTGATAAAAGGTACTAAGCCACGTGGCTAACACATACAAGAATTATGGGTTCATATAAGTTATAAGAGTTAATAAGAACCCTGGGCTAATAGACCAACCAGTTTATGATTAACATAGACCTCTGTGTGTTTCTTTGGGGCTGAATGGCTGCTGGACTTGGCATGACAGAAACATCAGGCAAAACAGCAGTTATTCACATGTGCTTGTAGGTAAGGAGGAAAATCTGTGACCACAACAATATTAAACTAAGGGAAATATGAAATTACACTAAAATTTGTGAAGTCAACTTCTGAAACACCACTATCCCTGAAAGTGATTTAAACAATCCAGTGTAAGCTGTGATGTTAAGAATTACTTAGGAGCCGGGTGGCGGTGGCGCTCGCCTTTAATCCCAGCACTCGGGAGGCAGAGGCAGGTGGATCTCTNCAGCCTGGTCTACAAGAGCTAGTTCCAGGACAGGCACCAAAAGCTATAGAGAAACCTTGTCTCGAAAAAAAAATCAAAAAAAAAAAAAGAATTACTTAGGGAGTGGGACCTCATAAAACCAGAACCTCTGCCCAGCTGAGGAAACAAGCAATCCAGTAAAGAGGAAGCAGGCAGAACAGAAGAGAATCTGTACCAGCTACACACATGTCAGAAGATTAATATCCAGAATTTAGAGATAAATCTTAAAAAACCAAAGTGCCAAAAAAATTACAATACATTCAAAAAAATGGGTTATGTATCTGAACCATTTTCTCAAAAGAAGAAATAAAAATTGGCTAAAAACTATCTCAACTGTTTTTCTTATTTTAGCAATTAGGGAAATGCTAATAAAAACAGCTTTGAGATTTTTAATCAGTCAGTAGCAAAGATCAATAAAACCATGGACCACAAGTGGTAGAAATGGGGAAACCATCATGCAGTGTTGGCGGGATTCCCAACTGGTACAATCACTCTGGAAAGTCATGGGAATAATTCTCACAAAGCTAAACAAACATAAATCCACCATTGGCCCAGGAATATCACTCCTTAGCACTTCCCCAAAGTATTTAACATTCTGCTTCCCAGATATTTGCTCACAGCCATGTTCATTGCTGCTTTGTCCACATAGCTAGGAAATTTCCTTCAACTGGGGAAAGGGTAATGAGAATGTAGCATACGCACGCAAAGGAACACTATTCAACTGTAAAGGAAAGTGAAATTTGAGGATCAATGAATGGATCTAGAAAATAGTATACTATTTAAAAACACAAAGGGTCAAGATTAGCTCAGGTGATCACAGGGAAAAGGACAGGAGAGCTTGGCTATGCATACTTACTTGTATGACTAATGAGTCAGATTTGACCAATAATGAGTCAGATTTGACCAATGAGATGCAAACACTCAAACATCAGTGAGACTGTTGAGAAATCTTTTTAAGATGGAGGCTGAATTTATTTGTTTCTGTGTTTTGCGTTGATTTGCTTTACCTCTGGAGCCTGTAATTTGAGGAAGTGATGGAGAATTCACCCATATTTTTATGATACTATTTGCCATGGAATCAGCCCAGAGAGCTGTCAACAGAAAAAGAGTACATGAAAGGTGCACATAATAAAACTTTATGTAGCTGTAAAGGATGAGACCCTGACACCTTTCAACCTAGGTCCAGAAGCATAGCTTATGAACAGGCTTGGTCTGGTGAGACCTCCCACTTTGTCCATCTGCCCTTGTAGCATCTATATACCCTTAGGTCTGGACATGTACCAAATCATATATCTACCAAGCAGCTCATGTGCTGTTTTTCAGTGGTTTAGCTCAGGTCATGCAGCTCCTTCACTGGCCCAATCTATTGCAGGCTACAATTTTACATAAGACATAGAACCAAAGAAGTAACTCCACATGACTGCATGAGAAGTAAGTCTCATTGCATAAATAATATGAAAGGCCAAAAGAGCATCATCAAAGACACTAGACTTAGAGAAATGCTTGCTAATGAAAATTATCCAGAAAAAAACTCAGGACATAGAATTTTGAAGAATAATCAAAAAACTTTATAAAATAATTCAAGTAGTTTAAAGAATACACTATCATATACTAGACAGAAATTAAAGAGAATGACAATAACCTCCTGGTCATTTAAGGAAACAAAAATATTCATCTGAATGAAATCATGGAAGAATTCAGTATTTGCAAATCAAACACAACAATAAGAAAGGAATATTGAAAAAAAACTCATTGAAATGAAGATGGAATGGAAAAATACTCAATAATCCAATTTAAAAGCTAGGGGTAAAGTCTTACCAGTTGAATGGATCAAGTAGAGGACAGAATATCAGACTTGAAGATACAAGTAGAAGAAATAGAAAACTCAAATACTATGAAAAAATTAAAAACACATGGAACCATTTCATGATATGAAAAGGACCAAATTTTCAAATTATAGGCAGAGATGAAAGAGAAAAGCCCTAGGTAAATGCCCTAGACCAGATCTTCACTAAGATCATAGAAAAATGTACCAAATAAAGAAAGTACATACTCAAGCCTATGACCCAAGAACCCATTTAGTTACTGAGCTGTCTTTGCCAGGTAAGGGGTTTCTTCCCCCTTCCATCTTCTGTGGAATAATCTTTTTGTACGCTGTGAAGATGTGTCACACTGGTTTGTTTAATAAAAATCTGAACAGCCAATAGTTAGGCAGGATTTTCAAGTACAGAAGATGCTGGGAAGAAGAAGGATGCAGTTGCCGCCAGCCAGAAGGTGTGGAAGCAGGATTGGGAGCACAGAGGAAAGGCAACCAAGCCACATAAAAGAATGTAGATTAGAAGATATAGGTTAATTTAAGGTATAAGAGCTAGTTAGAAACAAGCCTAAGCTATCAGCTGAGATTTCATAATTAATAATACATTTCTGTGTAATGATATGAGAGTTGGCTGGCCAGACAGAGAACAACTCACTACAAACAGCGTCTGACATGGGAGCATGTACTTCAACATAAGATCAGAGAAAATGTACAAAAAGGTCCTAAACACACACACACACACACACACACACACATGAGCCAAATGCAGCTTCCTAGTCCCACAGTCTCTCATGGGGGCCAGGGTACAGAGATGTATCTCATTGCTGTTGCCTGCAGGTTTGAGTCACGCAAGAGCTAAGCCATATGATAGCTTCACATTTCGGTCATGCAGAGAGAGAAGTGGTGTGGGAGGCCCTTCTGTCGGTGTGTTGCTTTTGTTGGTTAATGAATAAAGAACTGTTTTGAGCCTATGGCAGGGAAGAACAGAACTAGGAGGGGAAAGCTAGGCTGTGTGCTGGGAGAAAGAAGGGCAGAGTCAGAGAGACGCCATATAGCCCTGCCAGAGAAAGATGCCAGAACTTTAGCCAGTAGTTACAGCCAAGTAGTAATATACAGATTAATAGAAGTGGGTTAAATTAAGATGTAAGAGTTAGCCAATAAGAAGCTAAAACGAATGGGCCAAGCAGTGATTTCATTAATACAGTTTCTGTGTGTGATTATTTCGGGTCTAAGCTAGCTGAATGGCCAGGAACCCACTACAGAGAAGGTTACAGATACACAGTAAAGCAGGTTCAGGTGGAAAAAACTGTAAGTTACAATGTGTTTAACAATGTGCGTAGGCTTAGGGAAAAAAGTATATAGACAATCATAAAAAATAGTTAATTTAAAAAATAAAGTCTTTAAAGAAAGTACTAGAGTAATAAATAAAAAAAAAGATTAAGCCACATAAGGATGGGAAATACTATAACATGGAGAGTTCGGACCTTTGTTAATTTTGAATTTTTTGAATGCTAATGGACAGAGAACAGCTGTTGAGAGATATTGAATATAAAAGAGGCTGCTTAATTGGACCAACCTGTATACTTTAGGATTGCCTTAGCTTTAAAATAGAAGTTAAAAAAAATGTATTATACTGGGGAAGAAGTTGTGATTTTGTTTCCAAAGGAAATGAAAGGCTCTGGATTCCTTCTAGGTTAATAGAGATCTGACTGGGGGACACCTCTTGAGTATTGTAGCTACAGACATGGGGAAGGAAGCCAAGAAAGACTGTAGGGGAGGTGACTTGTCTGCTGATGCCTCTGTATGGAAACAGCTTGGAGATGAGACATGATAAATCTGGTTGGCTACAGAGTCCTTATGACTTATTATAACATGCCACCCTTTCATATGACATGGATAGAGATTTATACTACAGTTTAGTTATGCAGTCCAAACATACTGATAAGGTTGACAGATGCCTTTAATCTGCTAAAACATAGAACAAAAAAAATAAAATGATTTGTGCACACTGCACATTCTACATGTATGTTAATGCAGATATGTATGTTAACCTTAAAGTTTGAATGTCTTTAGAGCAAGGGGACAAGACACCAATGAAAAGTTGTGAGATATAACAAATTGTTATTTATTAAAAATATTTTAAAATATAAAATGATATTTTTGGGCTGGCAATGCAAGTTATGATAGAAAGTAGTTTAGATATAAAACTCTGGACTCAGGTGATCCAACTTCTGAGAGTGCCTCTGTTGCAATTTCCACAGAGTTCTGCATCCAGAACAGCTTCAAGACTGATGGCTGAGATGGTTCAGTCTCACAGATTGCTCCAGACAGAACTTTATGTAAACCTTGCATTATTTCATTACACCAAGACTGGACAACAGCTGGCTCCCTCAGGACTTGATCATTATGTTGCTTTTATAGGGTTCCCTAAAGATTCCAACATCCCCAGACATCATGAAACAGTCTAGAAAACATGCCACTCACATTCCCAAGAGGTAGGATAGAAGGTTTTTGATTATTTGGTGGGCTATAGATGTTTATTATCATTTAGGGGTATTGTCTATCAAAACTATCATTTTGGTTCCAAGTTGTCATTGGTAATGGTCAGAAAAATGCTGAAAAGGAGATTAAATTCAGGGATCTTATTCTGAAAAGAAAAAAGGGGAATATAGAAATGAGTAAATATACTTTTAAACTAAAAAAGCAACTACTAGTCTCAAATATTTTAAAATTGATGTGATTTTTTATTTTGATACAAATTTAAGGTTATTCTTGCTATAATATATGGCATATATGTTTCTACTCTTGTTTAAGATATAGTACTTATATGGCTCATTTAAAAATGTAATGTACAGTTAGTCCTTGAAAGTTATTATTACAAACTATTTAGGATAATATAGAAATGCACATTAGTAGTTATTCATCTAGCAATCAAATTCCTGGGCATATTAGGTATGTTTTTAAGGTCAAACAGAGATATTTTAGGTAGATAGATGGTCTTCAAATACTTCAGAGACCTGCAGAACATGGCATTTAATGTGTTTTAGTAACACAAGGCTTTTCATGATAGTGAGATATATTTGCTCCTGGCAGCACCAATTTACTTCAAAAAAGAATGATGGGCAGTGAAGAACCTCCATATGGAGTTTGTTTTTGTTGTGGAAGTTAGCCACTGGGCAAGAAGCTGCCCTTATCTTGACTGCTGGCAGCATCCTGTAAAAATTGGACAGGAAGGATACAAAAAAGGATAACTATTAAAGTTTGCCAAGACAAGACAGGACAGTCCTTCAAAATTCCTGCTTCACAGAAAAGTTTGTGAGATATTCTATGCCTATAGGCCAAAGATGAATGCCCCAATGTTGCAGAGGAACCTTGGGTGACTGACCAGTTAGCCATATGTCTCTGTCATTTCTGTAGTTTTCGAAGTTGTTTTCTCTGCACTTGCTTTTTACTCAGGTAATATTTTATCCTCCTAGGGTCTCTGGTGAGGTTGAAGACTAGATAGGTATATCATTTTCTTGGTTACCAAATTCAGAAAAGAAACAAAAGAGATATAAAGTTTATAAAAGTTGTGAGACATAACAGATTGTTATTTATTAAAAACATTTTAAAATGTAAAAGGACATTTTTAGACTGGCAATGCCAGCTATGATAGAAAGTGGTTTAGATATAAAACTTTGGACTCACTAAGATAAGATAGATAATAGAATACTTTTACTGAATTTACCAAATACTAATAAACTGGACACTGTGAATGTAATTTCTACCTAATAATTGTTCTTATTGTATGTAGTTTTACTGTGTTAACTTAAAATCTTTCCTTTTTATTTAGACAAAATGGGGAAATGTTGAAGCATTTCTTTTTACACTTCATGAAGATATGTCTATTTTTTGCCTTACCTGCCTAAGGCACCTGATTGGTTTAATAAAGATCTGAATGGCCAATAACTAGGCAGGAGAGAATAGGCAGGACTTCCAGGCATGGAGTGAAACTGAGGGTTAGAATCTGATGCAAGAAAAGCCAGTAAGACATGGAGCAAGTTGGACACATGGTACTGGGTAAAAGGTAAAGGTACAGAGCCATGAGGTAAAGTTTAGATGCATAGAAATGGGTTAATTTAAGTTATACGAGCTAGTTATGAACAAGTCTAAACTGAGGCCAAGCATTCATAATTAATAAGTCTCTGTGTCACTATTTGGGGACTGGCGCTCCAAATAAAAGGTCCAATCAGAAAGTCTGGCTACAATTAGCCAAATATGCCTGGCTGGAGCAGTCATGGAAGCTGTGTAGAGCCTATTGTAGTCACTTTCCTAAATCAGCATGATTGTCATCATAATCCCAATATTTATCCTTACAGTCACAGGTAAGCATAGCTTCTATCCCTCATCAAATAGCTTCTTCGTGCATCAGACAGAGATCAGCCCAGAAAGTCACAAGTGGGAAAAATGCAGATATTAACTGACTGTGTGGTACCTATTTAATTACAAATTAAAACATTTGTAATACACGATGTACACTTGAGGCTCAGTGAACATTGAGGAAGAAGGGGCATAAAGATAGTAAGAGCCAGAGCATCAGGACATCTGCTGTGAAACAGTCTCTTCTAAAACTAAAAGGAAACAAACATTGGGGTGGGGCAAAGGTTGCAGGAGATATTTGAGCAACTGGGGAGAGGAGAGCCTGTTGAACATGCTTCAAATACGGTGCATGACATTCTCAAATAATTAATCAAATACTGTATGATTATAAGGTGATTTTTAAGTTGCATTCACTTTTTTTTATTAAAATGTTTTCTCTTTATCCCTAAAAAGGAATGAAATCCTGTCATGTACTGCAAATGGACAGGCCTGAAACACATTGTCTCAGTGAGCTACATGAGACATAGAAAAACCAGTGCAGAATGCTCTAAACCAGATGAGGAAGCTAAAACAGCATTCTGAAAATAGGCTTGCTCTTCCTGAAGAGTGGAGAAGGTACCATGGAGAGGACAGAAGAGAGAGGTTAGATTTGATATGCACCCTCTCTGCGTGTATAGACTACCGGAGAGGACAGAAGAGAGGTTAGATTTGATCTACACCCTCTCTCTGCGTGTATGAACCACCACAACAAATTACACTAGTGTGTTCAAGGCACACATTAGAAAAAACGACCAACGACAGCATGTGCACACTTCAGGTTCCCCTGGAGAGAGGCTGAGAGAACTGCCAAGCAGGCTTGGAATTTGGAACTGTTTGTTTGCTTAGGCTTTGATAGAGAATCTGATTAAGTCAGCATGCTAACCTTGGAGTATACCCCAGGCTAGCCTTGCCCTCTTGTGTGAAAAACCAGACATTGACCTGCTTTGTCTACTAGACCAAGGTGTCTCTTGCTAAATAAAGGAGGCAACACCTAACGTAAAATCCCGATGTTTTAACTTGGATCCATCTTGGTTCTTTGTCATTTCTTACGGAAAGGTGAGTTTTCAGCAGCTCCCTGCCCGCAACATCAGCAACCCGTTAATAAAGTACTTGAGAGTAGGAAGCCTGTCCTTTCCTGTCCAGGGCTTGGGCATTTCTAACCAGTCTGTGACTCTGAATCACCATCCTAGAACTAAGAACATAGCAAGCATTGCCTTGTGGGGCTGAGGGACGGATTAAATGAGCAGATGCCAGAAAGGAACTTGGCATACTGATGCATCCTTCACTGTTGCTAGGAAATTCTCTGCATGATCCTATTACCCAGACACATGCATCACTCAGTACTGCTAGGTATGATTTTTTTCTTTATACAAATTCTTGCCTTGCTGTTATCAAAGCAATAATAGTAGTATATGTGGTCAACAAAATTGCTAGCAATTGCTTGCTTCTTCCATGTGAAATGTTTTGGGAAGGTTTTATGCATGTGCACATTATATATTTTGTGGTAGGGCAATTCTTCACATCCAGCATTGGACAGAATAGCTTAACAAAATTGGATAGGGCATATTCAATTTTAGAACTGGAAATAATAGCTACTTTCATCCTATGTTATTTAGCAAGCTTCTCTATTTACTGTGTTTTCTGAGGGAGGCTGAGACAGGCAGGAGCTGAGTGGCACCTAACAATTCCTTGGGGGGCCCTGTATCATAGTGATGGCTTCCAGGTAAACCCCTTAGGAGAGTTTGAGGGAGGGACAAACATTAAAATTAGCTGGGTTATTCCCAAAGTAGA
Organism: Bramus lutescens; assembly: GCA_001685075.1. NCBI lineage: Eukaryota > Metazoa > Chordata > Mammalia > Rodentia > Cricetidae > Bramus > Bramus lutescens. The sequence continues at coordinate 2,653 of LOEQ01013425.1, read as the reverse complement.
AATGGCATTTGGTGGCATAAGCGTGATTTCCAGATGTCTATAATCCAAGCATTCAGAGAAAGTTCAATCAGGAAATGCCCACCTTGAACTTATTGTAACTCACAGGATTCTCTGCTTGGTAAAAGTTACTCTTTTCTCCTACCTGCCTTCAAAGCACCTTCCAGGACTGTGGAAGCTAGCCAGCAGGAATTCTACCGGTCAGTACCAACTTGATTTCTCCATGGCCTGCGATCAAAGTGTGTGAGGCTTAGGGCTTTACCACCAGTTTTTGATGATCACCTCTGAGCATTGGCAATGACACATATCATTTGGAGAGTATTCAGCACAGCCCTGACCAACATGACATTGGCGCAATAGTAGCACAAATGGTCTGGATTGGATACAAAGACCCATGCCACAGGAATAAACACACGGCTTGGACTTTACATATAGCTAGGAACCCATGGCTGGGGAGGTCATAGGCCCCAGCCGCACTACTGACATTTTTCTCAATAAACATCATACCCAAATGCCTTCTACATTTGTATCTATACCTATAATAGATTATACAGGTCTCGAACTCATCGGAGAAACTTTGTGCAGTGGTTGGCTGATGGAGACCCTCACCCCTGGCCAACATACACAGAAGGAGTGTCTGTGGGGTGCTCCCCATCAATTGGGACATCTCTACCATCCTCCCCCTCCCCACTACTTAGCGAACATTATGGAAGCGGGTAGGGTAGAGACTGCAGGAGCCAGGGACTGGAAGGCTGGAACACCACGGTGTCTGCAGGCCTTGATAAGACTTCTGTACTCACGTTCCCAGCAGCTATGTTGCCTGAACAAGACCTGCACAAGAGCAAGTCAGGAAGCATTCTAGCTTCGAGCATGGGAGGGGGCACAAGGCCCAGTGTTCCTTCCTTTCTACGGAGGAATCAGACAGTGAGGATTGCTACAGAAGAGTCAGTTTTCTTAAAGGGTGTGGCTCCTGGCAAGACAGTGTGCTCCAATGAATAGTCCCAAACCAACACATACATGGGCATGGGCATCATTAGCTTGACTCAGTGGATTATTTTAAGAAAAAGTGGACATGTGGTTGGAAGGGTGGGGCAGGGAATGAATTTTGGAAGATTTGTGGAGGAAAATTGGGACAAATATGATCAAATACATTTTTGCATGGAATAAAGTTTCTAAGAATCAATACATTATATTTAAAAGGTTATCACCTGCTTTTAACAGTAGATGTATCTGTCCATGTTTTGGCTTTTTCATTGAGACTCTGTGTTAACGCTTCCCTTGCCAAAGGGAGAACCGTGAAGCAGGTTGTGGGAAGGCAGGTCGTGGCTGTTCCTCTAGAATAAAAGTGGGCTTTTCTTCCAGTTGGCTCCTTTGAGAACTGACTTTACCTCTTCCCCACACTGAAAACTAGTTCCGTTTTCTTACCAGACCTTCATACAGGTGCACTTCAGAAGGAAAGATCTTCATAGAGAAAGATTGAAGTAAGCTACTTTACGATTACATTGGATTTGTCAATGATGAGCTGGGTTGGACCCAGTTCAAGAAGGAAGGAGGACTAGATTCTAGAATCACTCTGGCATCAAGGAGAGAGTCCAGCAGGAGATAAGATCAACTGAACAGAAACAAAATGCTGCAGAGTGTTGACAGGCTATGGTGGGCTCGGGGAAAGACACCAATGATATATTAAAGGGTCACAGCCCTGTCGCGAGGCCACTTTTTGGGCATCCTCACTGGTGCCTACACAGGGAAGGTGGGCCTAGCCTTAGAGCAGTGGTCCATGATGGAGGTCTGAGCAGAGCAATGTGCTAGCTATACCAAGGCCCCAGCCCACAGGGACTGGGGCAGGAGACAGGGAGACAGAGCCATAGCGCATCATCCTTGGATGTCTGTATTTCAGAGAGAGAGCCTTCCAGATCGCCATGGAGATGGTTTTGGGTGAACCTTCACATCATCAAAGGCAGAGAGAGGGCTGATAATTGTCAGCCTTTCCTGCATCTGGACTGGGAAGGTGCCTGAGGCTCCATCCCCCTGTCACCGGGTTTTCACCGGAACAAATAGATACATTTGTCTGGGGTGGCTGTGGTGGCTTATCCCACAGTCATTTTAAGGAGGATATGGTCACCATAGCAACAGGGACCTGCTAGAATTTATGCCAGCATCTGGTGAACCCTCTCAGTGCAGAAGTTCAGATGATGATATTTTACGTGCAGTCTTCTCAGGCTTCGTAGCAGGTGATATCACTAAGGGGTCCACTTGAAAGCAAAGAAAATAGGTTTTCCCAAAGTCTGGACGATGGTTACTCTGTGTACATGTATGTACATGCCTGTGTGTGAGTCACAACCACATCTTCTTTTTATACACCGTGTCTCACTAAATTTAATACTTTCAAATTAGTTTTCAATGATTTCCTGCCCAACCCTGGAATTGGCACCAGGAAGCTTACATTTAAAGAGAAGATAGACATAAAAAGACCTGGAAGACATGACTGTAGCCACAGGATCAGACACCTCTGCCCTCAGCACCATCTCCTGAAGGGAGTCTTTCCCCCAGACAGTCTCCTGCTCTGTGAACAAATGGAAGTCACAGGGCTATAAAGGGGATTGACACAGCTGTGAGGAGGCGGTCCTGAAGACACCTTGTGTCTGTGGTTGCACTC
>LOEQ01013423.1:0-21582 GCA_001685075.1 Bramus lutescens | reverse complement strand
ACTAATGTGGTTTGATGGACCAAGATCCCCTGAAATGGCTCCATGAACAACCCATAACTTACTTTGTCCAATAAACAGCATGTTGTAGTATGGAGAGAACTGCACCCAAATCTCCTAAATAATTGTTTATAAATTGTTTATATTTATAGGGGGATATGCTATAGAGAAAAGGTAGAAGCTCTCTAAGGAGAAGTTGAGAAGTAAAAATTATAAAACAAAATTCAATGCATGGGTAGCAAAGCAGAATGAAAGCAACAAAGGAGTCACCTGTTTTGAAGATAGGCTAGAAAAGTGTCCCAGAAATAAAAAAGGAAGGACTAAACATTGAAAGGAGGCTTTGGGGTGACAAATGGTGGTGGAGAGCACTGCAGAGACCTAAAGAACAATACCAACAGGTCTCATATGCAGTTGAAGAGAAGAGAGAAAAAAGTCATCATTCTAGAAAAATATCATCGACAAAAATTGTAAGTTGTTAACAGCTCCAAACTTCTCAACTTTAAAGAATTACATGTATAGATATAAGCAACTCAGCAACTCAGAGCCAAACAAAGAAAAATGATTAAAACAGATGGTTGTGAAGCAAAATATAGAAGAAAAGCAGCATGGTGTATATCTGTGGTCACAGATACCATTTGTTTTCTGAAATATCCTGTAAAGCTTGAAATTAAATATTAAAATATGGGGACTGAAAAGTTTACTCAACAATTGGAGCAGTGACTGCTCTTGTAGAGGATGTGGGTTCTATTTATAGCACCCACGCAGAGGCTCCCAGCCACTAGTAACTACTGTTTCAGAGGATCTGATGACCTCTTTTGATCTGTACAGGGACCAGACACTCACATGACAGACAGACATACATGCAGAAAAAAAAAACATTCGTACAATAAAAATAAAATAAAAAATAAAGAAAAAGATGAACTTTTAGTGGTTATTAGAAAAGTCTATGAATTGTTTTCTTTTATTGTTAAGTGAATTAGCATGTTTTTAATAAGTAGATTTTCAGTAAGAAAGTCATTGAGAATATTATTTTTCAGAATGTAGAAAAATCACAAATATCAAAATCACCATTACTTGTAGTGGCGCATTCTGTTCTTTCTAATTGATTTTTTATTTCTTTGACTGAAATCTAGGGCAGTAAGTTAAACTTTGATATATCTGTACCTAATTACCTGGTTTGTAAATAATAGGCAACCTTTCTCAAAATATTAAACCTAAATGAGAGTAACATGATAAACACACATGCCTTCTTTTCCCATATGCAAAGAAAAGAGTTGACAGAACAAGTCCACTGCCCAGTATTTGTTTGGTACATAAATGAAGGTCTAAGATAGTGCCATTATTCTTATTGTCCTCTACTTTTCTATAAAAATTAAATTTTAGTCCATATACTATATACTATATTAAATTAGGTAATGCCTGGTGGTTAGTTAACATATCAGTAAGCCAGTTGCTGTGTATGTGAAATGAAAATCACTTGATTATTTTGGAGTTTTTATAAACCTATATTGAACTAAGAAAATCATAATTTCTTCAGTAGGTTTTATTTTAGTATGTGAAGAGAATAATACTGATAGTGTGGGGGGGGCAAAAGAATAAAGCAGAAAATTTTAATATTTTTTATTTCTTTCAATTAGCACCTAAAACCTCAATTTTAGGTGCTTATCATATATGATACAAAATAGCTATAACTGAATGTAATTTAATTTAAAAATAAGTACGGTGTTACCTTTATTTATTATTAAAGAATGAAGTTTAGATCTCAAACCCTGGGCAAAGAGCTAACTGTAATAACTGCTAACATATCAAAGTGCGTGCTGTCTGCCAGTGTCACTCAGTATCACAAGTAAGTTTAACAGAGACATCCTGGCTGACCTACCCTGACACCTACTCTAAGCTCTCCAGCTGCTGTGTTTTCTTCTTCCACCTTCTCTGATTCAAATATAATTCGGCCATTTTGGCTATGCTACTCTCTTGGTGTCCTGGCCTCCTGATTAACTCCTGGCTCTTGGTTCCTGGTACTACTTTCTTGTCTTCTTCTCTTACTCTCCCCCAGGTCCCCAGTCTCCTCTCATGGCCCAGTAACGTTTCCTGATCATGCTCACTGTGGATGATTACAGAAGTCTCTGATTGTGTTCTCCCTCATAGCTATAATAACATGCTCCACATATCTAGGAATGTCAGGTCCTTATATTTCAGGTTTTCATTCAATTTCCAGTTAGTTAATATGACTTCAAATTTGGGTCACAACACTGACAGCAGGTGCTTGGAAAACTGTATTTTCTAAGATTAACTTGATATTGCCGTGAAATAAGTTTATTCATACAAGTTTTTGAAATCTTATTTTTACAGCAGCAATTTAAAGTTAACTTGAGGTAAAATTGTATAAACATTTAATTAATACCTACAGGTGTTAAAGAGAAAAAGTCTTTCTCATTTGCATGTTTTCTCGTATTTCACTGGTCTTTTTATTTAGTACTGTGACCTTTCTGATATTATTGAGCTTTGTACCCTAAACCCCATCTACTCTTTTAAGTAATATTGAAAAATAATAAAAGTAACATAAACAAATAGTAGCTCTATGTCTTTTTTTTCTCTTTAATTGTTCAGTTTACCTTTTCATTTTAGGATTAATGTTCTGAGACATTTTTTCGGTGACTATTTGAAAGGTTACATCTTCTTTGGAAGCAGTGTCGCTTAGTTCTTCTCTCCACTTTACAACATGCAGGAAAGTATTTCCTTTGCCATTGTGTAGGGTCTGCAGTAAAATGTTGCCTTTATCTGCAAGATTCAGCTGTTAACAGCTATAATGGTAAAAAGACAGTCTCTCAAGGACACAGCAGAGTAACTCAACCTAAAAGAAAAAATAGAAGAAAGCATCCTCTTGAATGGGGACAGAGTAGAGAATTGAGAGGTTTCAAGAACAAATTCATGCTCTTATTTCTCACCACAGAAGAATACCATAGTTTAGTTGACCTTATTATATCTGTGCATTTCAGTGATATTGGTTGTTCTTAACACACTAAGTTCACAGAAATCACCGTTTCAATTCTAGCTGTCTTAAGTGGATATATATGGGATAAGTTGAATGAGTGCTGTCACTTTATTCTTAGCCTATAGCTAAAAACCTATGGAATTTTTATAATTAACGAATAATGTGGCCAAATATTTTGTTCACTAATTGAACACAAAATTCTCCAGGTATCTGCTGATTTCTGCTTGTTTAAAGTAAACATTGTTTCAGGTAGAAATTTTTATTCGTGGGTTTTTTTATAAGAGTATCATATTTCTGTCTATTTGTAAACATCAAAGACTATACCCTAAATTTAAAGTTCTGACTAGAATTTAAATTTTAAACCTCTCTTTTTATTCAAATTATTACTCAAATTGTTTGTTCACTGTTTATATTATGAGCTGCCGCTATATGTCACAATTCTTTTTTCTTGGTATTAGTATCAATAGGATAGACCTTTTCTCCCTCTAGGATCTGAAGATCATCACCAAAAAGTCATCAGGACTTGAGATAGAGAGATGAATGTATGTAAGGAAAATATATAGATATGTACATATTATTTATATTTTAACCAAAGGTTAACCTAACCCCAAGAATTTACTGTGCTCAACTGTTATATCAATCAATTAAGAGTGTACAGAGCACACTGAGGTTTCTTGCATTTCTGAAGCAGATTCCTGTATTTGAGATATTTTACAATAACTGTCACTGATGCTCAGAGTGTGCTGACAAGGTTCTATGCTCCTCCAGTTTATTTCACAAAAGCTGTTTCCTGTGTGGAAGGCAACTCTGTTGAAGTACGGACTTACATTGTAGCGCTGTCCAGTTTCGTAAGCCTTTTGAGAGGGTGTTCTTTCTACTAACACAAGGCCACGTGGGTATACTAACTGCAAGACGTTTAGAGCTAATTTACTGAACACATTTTATAGGCTACTAATTTTATTTACTATTAAGAAATATTTCATTGGATTAAAAGAATTTTATAGTTTAACTTGTGACATGTAAGTTTAAGGAGTATTCTGAAAATTTTTCTTGTGGCATTGTAGGGGAGTGAATTAAGGTTTAAATGTTCGAAGAATCTAGACTCTCAGGGCAAGATTATATTTGTAATAAATATATAATTGTGCCTGTATTTATAGATTTTAAATAATTTTATACTCTTTAATTATACTTTTCTCAGATTCATTATTGGCTCCATTGCTTTAATTTCAAAGGTACAAGGAAAATTTCCTGGAGATTAATGAATATTGAGTGTATAATTTTCATTATAACTATTATCATACTTTAAAATAACTTCATTCTACACTTCATTTTTCCAGGCTTCTTATACATGGTATAAGACTTTTACAGTTTTTTTTCTCCCAATGGAAACCTTTTTTTCTCCCTCTAAGACAGGTTCTCATTATATAACACTGGCTGGCCTAGAACTTGCTATAAAGACCAAGTTAGCTCTTACTCATAGAGATTACTCTGCCTCTGCCTCCCAAGTATTGGAATCAATGGAATGTGCCACCACGCTTGAAAAGTTTTATCTGTCTTAAGAAGTAGTTGTTCTCACATGAGTATAGTTTAGACATTTTATATTTCCTCAATATAAAAATTGTTTGCCTCTTTCTTAGATTCTTTATTAGAATTAATGAAGATATTTTAAAATGTATATATTTTTAAAATAATATAATCCCATTTTCAAAATTGAATAATTTTAGTTCTTGTATAACTTCCTTCTCAGTTGTGTGTATGGTGAGTATATATTTTTATTGTGCTTTGTTAGAATAAAAACTTTGAAGTTTTCAAAATATGAACATGGGCTTTCAAAATTTCAGTTTGTGATGACTTTGCAATTTACTGTGCTTGTTTACCTGACTCTTTGCTGCTGAAAGTTTAGTCATTGTTTTTCTAAAGTATGTTACAAATAATACTGTGAATAATTCACTTCTATAAGTATGCTGCATTTTATTTTGCATTTTGCATTTTGAGTAACTTTCCAAGAATAAAATTTCCAAACAAATAAATTTTATTACTAAATAAGAACCCTGATAATTTTAACACATATGTACAATTTTATATTTATTTATATAAGTATATTTAAATGTGCATGAATATGTTTCCCTAAATATTTATATGTACGTTTTCATTTTCATATGTACTTATGCAGTGCCAGAAAATAAAGTAACTCACTAACTCACATGACTAGGTGACTCCAGGGTCTGTGCTCTCTAACTTACAGTCCTACATGTTTTGATCATCTTGCCAAGTGGTATTTCAAATGAAGATTACACCTGATTTTGGACAATATCATTGTAACCCTCAGTGCTGGATAATATTTTTTAAGCAGTGAATTTAATAGGTGAAATGATGCCTTCTTATTCCCTAGAAGTTCTTGTTAAGGAAAATTACCTTTAAACTGCAGAGCTCTAAGTTAAAATTTGTTCATTAAAAAAGGTTTCCTGTATGATACATATGATTATGTACATACCTACCTATGAGTTTGCCACTAGTAGAAACTGACTAAGGCTACATAATATGGATGCTTCTAGAATGAATCAATCTTCTTGGACTTACCATGTTTATTAGCTTTTTAAATATCTTGTAGGAGAATGCTTAATTATACAAAAATTTTTGCTTAAGAAAACCTTTCTTTTTCAATGTTATATTAAAATTTATTTCTTCAAGACAAATATTTTATGTTGTAAGAGTAACATTTTTTACAGGTGAAATAAGAAACTTCACAGAGCAATTGAGACATAAAGTTTTCTTTCTCGGTACCTCTTCTCAACTCTTGTGGGTAATAATAGCCATCGGGTATCCCAGCTGCAGTTCTTGTACCAGTAGTAACTCCAACAGACAATTTGTTAGGAAATATTTGTTGTATATGAATGATTTCTCTGAGACTGCTGCAAAAAAATCCAATTGAGCTGAATTAAAACATAAGAAACATATTTACTTAAGGGATTAGTCACTCCTGGGCGACTTCACAGTCCCACAGTAGAAGGTTCATGAAGTTTCTTGACTGTATTGAGTTAGAGGCCTTTTGTAAAAGAGGTGGGAGACAGCAATATTCTTAGTAAAGTATTGGAGTTTTGGCTGGGTATGGAATCCAGTAGGTATGTACTGAGGTCAGTGGTCACTTTGGAATCTGGAGCTAAGGGTCATCTTTCTCTAGAGTTTTGTGTGGGCTTCTGGTGCAAATCTCCTTGTTGGTTTGTGGACTTCTGTAAACACTGGCTTATGACTGGAAGGGGAGGAAGGATCTTCTTGTATGGAAACATCCAGCCTAACAGTATAAAAGTTTAGCTTTAAACTTCTTTGTTTGCATTTCATTTATTTTTCTTAGGAAGTTGTGAGTTTTTTGGAATTGTGAATATTATGGTGCACAGTCAAATGAACTTCTCTTGACATACTGCTTCAAGCATGAGAAGTTTTTAATATTTTGTTGATTTTTGAAGAAATGTTGCCTGTTAGCTCCTTAAAATCATCCATTTAAATTTATCAGTTATGCAGTTAAAATAAAATACAAACAAAATACGAGGAGTGATTACCACATCTACTTGCTGGATTTGACCCATTGACTCTGCTTTTCAGCAGTTCTGGGTAAGAAATTCTGCTAGTGGGCTCTCCCCATTGGTAGTGAGACTGCCTTAAACATGCCATCCAAGACCTTTGCTCTAGGAGAAGGGAGAGACCGAAGGAGAGAGAGAATGGATATTGACTGCCATAGCTGAAATGTGTGATGTATTGATGACCATAACTGTATTGTTTGCCCGTGTGAACCACTGAAGCTGTGCTGGGGTGAAAGAGTTGGGGGCTGCAAACTGTGAAGTTGATTTTAAAGCATGGAGTTCTAGGAAAGAGAGCAAGTTATTAGGAAAGGTATAGCTTCCCCTAGATTTTCTTGAGGGATATAGTTGGAGGGCAGTTTGGCAACACCGCTGCCATATTAGGCTCAATAGAGACCACACAAAGTAGGCCTGAGTTCCAGTTTACCCTAAAGAAACACCTGACTTCAGGAAAGACCACATACTGAGACCACTCAGACACTACCCAGGGAATGGAGCAATCTGCATCCAAGGGGAAAATACCTACCGTTCTAAAGGAATTGCCTAACATGCCAACCACTGTAGATAGACTCACCACATTTCCCTTAACCGAGTATGCAACCATCCTCTTTCACTAAAACATATCTAGCGAAATGAATGTCAGTCAGTCAGGGGTCCTAAATAAAAAATTCCATTCAAAATTAAGGATTTAGAATGGGTGGCCAGACATTGTTCTCGAATGAGTCTTGCTGTGAAGGGATTTCTAGGGTCCCTGGACACTGACATTGGGGAGTCCTGATTAATGAAGCTATATGAAGAACTACACTGGAGTGTCCCTTTATCTTTTCTTTTAGGCCCCTGCCCCAAGCATTTACTGTTTGCACCCAGGGTGGGAAGAATGGTACTGCCTTTGTAGTTTTCCCTGAAGGGGGAACCAAGACAAAGATTACCAAAATTTTCCCTTGTGGAGGATCCACTCAATATAAGGAAATAATGTACATATTGCCCTACAAGAGGCCTCAGAACCCTGCAACCTCTATTCAGACAGCTCTTATGTGGTAAACCTACTGCCACAGTTACCCTATGCCTAGATGCCCATCCTATTTTTGCCGTGATGATACAACTCAGATTGCTCTTAGAAGGTAGGAAAAAAATCCACATATATTCAACATCTCAGAGGACACTAAAACCTCCCTGGCCTCATTTCCAAAGGGAATGCTCTTGGGGATGCTGCAGCTTCAGGGGCCTGTCTCAAAAAGGTCTCAACTCTGCTCATACAAAATGCTACCCAAATGTGTGACTTAATCATGTCAACTGAAGAGGACTCAAATACCTATAACCCAGATTCCTACAACAGAATTAAATAGAATTCTTCATACGTGTAAGACTTGCCAACAGTGCCAGGGGTGAACCCAAGAAGGTTAGGACCCAATATCATCTGGCAAATAGATGTAGCACATTACCCTCAGTTTGTCAAATTAAAATATATGTTTGTGACCATAGACACATACTCTAAGGAATGCTGGGCTACCACCCAGTCAGGGGAAAAGGCAACCCATGCCAAAAGCCACTTCTTACAATGTTTTGCTGCATTGGGACTATGACAACAGGTCAAGGCTGACAACGCCCCTGTTTTATAGGTAAAACTTTAAAAGAGTTCTCTCGGAGATGAAATATATTCCATACCACTGCAATCCCATACAACCTTCAGGGTAAAGTGATTATCAAGAGACATCACCAATATCTCAACGAGGTCCTTATAAAACAAAAAGGAGGAGAAGTCTCCCCCATCTACAACTGCAAAAGGTGTTATTAAACATCAATATTTTAAATTTTCAAAAATCATATGAACAAAATAGATTGCAGAAATATTGGGGCTTCCTACAAACAATGCCCTGTCTAAAGGTTAGGTGGAAGGATCCGCTCACTAACCAATAAAAGAACCCAGTTCCCTTGTTGACAAGGGCCAAGGATATGGATGTGTCTTCACAAACAGAGGGGAAATACCTATATGACTATCCATTCATAACTTAAAATTTTTCTCCTCCTCCAAGGACAATGGGGAGGACCAAGATAACCAATAAGGAAAGAAAGAGACTGTGGTGGACAACCCTTAAATTCAAACTCAAGAAAAGAAAAATAATCACTATCCAAGGGAGATTAACCATTGAGGAAATTGTTGCCTGGTTATCTATTTCAGATGGCCCTCCTGGTGGTAATCATGTTCATTCTTCTCATGGGGACCAAGGTCCAGGCAGCAAGCCCCACCAATCACAGAAGATCCTGCCAAGCCCTAGCACTGAAGGGATCCTAAGCTAGACTTCTCAAATGATGACACTCTGGACGTGGTGGCCTGACCTGCTGTTTGACCTCTATGATTTGGTACATGGTAGCTGGGTTGCAGAGGCTCTTGGGGGTGCACTCTACTCCAGGAATCTTACGCTAATGAGCCTGGGTGTTCTCATGTCCTTAGGAGACATGCCCTCCTGCAGAAACCCTTTTATGTATGCCCAGGAAGCAACTGGACTGTTTCCACTATTAGAAACCGAGGGGGGGGGCGAGGACTATGTGATTACTGTTGCTCTTTCTGGGGATGTGAACAGACTGGACTGTACATAATTGAAAAAACAGAGACTACATTATGTTATTTACAAAAGTCTTTGGATTCCTTAGCAAGGGTAACCTTACAAAAAAGGAAAGACTTGGACTTGCTGTTTATAGAACAGGGAGAATTTTGCAGTGCACTTGGGGAAGAATGTTGTTTCTATGCTGATCATTCTGGGATAGTTACAAGAACCGTAGATGAGTTAAGAGAAGATATTGATTCATTTAAATCAAGAACCCACTATGAGACCTGGCTTATTTGGTCCCCATGGCTTACCACACTCATATCTTCCATAATTGAGCCAATGGCTATTTGTTTATTGATCTGTCTTTTTGGCACATGCATTTTCCAAAGGTTGAAACAAGCATTCCAAAATCAGAAACAACAGGTACATGGCCCTTCAAGTACATTATGATAGGCTCAATACATCTCACCCTACGGATGAACACTCAATTTGAGGGTATCCTGGCTGAAACAATGGAAAGGGGTGGCCCTAACCCATACTCTTTCTCTGGTGAGCTATTCTGGATTGGTGACTAAGGTAGAGGGTGGGATATAAAGCAAAAGGGGAAGATGTTGGGCCAAAATTATCTCAATGCTTAGTTTTTGAGGCCTGTAGGACAGAGAAAAGCCTGGCTTGAGCTTGAGTGATGATGAGACAGCAAAACCTAGGTAGACACCTCTCCAACCAGGGGGAGGGTTTAGCTGCCTCTCATTGGCTGGAGGTACCCCCATATCACAGGATAATGCTTAACCTTTATAAATGGCTACTCACTGTAATAAAATGAGTTCCTATTTAGGATTTTCCTATGTTGTGAGGCTGTGGAATGGATGGATAGCACACTCACCTTTCCCTGGGGAATAAGGAGGCTGAGGAAGTCTAGCACCAACAAAGCTGATTCTTGGTAAGGAGAGTTAAATCCTGTTATGCCCAAGTTAATTGTCCCCAAAATAGAACCTCCACGGAATGGGATTCCATTATAAAGTACAAGAGGATATTTAACAGTCAAATTGGATTTTGGATTACCCCTCCAGCATGCCAACACAGTGGCTGAGTGAAGCACAGCCCCAAGCCTAGGAAAGGAGAGAAATGCTGCAATCAGGGGAGTTTATGTCCTGTTGTCATGGTACTACTGGGTAAGGAGGGTTTAGGGAAAGGAGTTTCAGAAACCATTGGTCAGTTTTGGGGCACAAAACACTATCAAAGAGCCATTAATAATTAACAAGGTACCTTCAAGGGCAGGATGTCCCCTAGGGACATCTGGACCTTGTTAAATTTTATGGCTCTGTTTCCTAGCTCCTTAAACAACTATTTTTAGGGTATCAGTCCAAATTCTGCTATTGCTACACATTTCTGGAACCAGTGTCAAGGTGACTTTTTCAGGAAAACTGAATCCCTTCAAAGTTAAGGCTTAATTAAATCTTGGTTCTCACAGTCCCAAGGTTCTGTAAATTAGTTCAGGTTATCTTTTTACCCAATGTATAAATAGCTGGCAACTTTTTGTGGTAATAAATCCTTGACTGTGTATTCCATTTATTAGATTTGCTGAAATAAGAATGGAATGTGTTATTAACCAAATAAACAACCTAATTATTTATATTAGAATTCTTGACTATGTGTGCCACTTCCTATATTTTACTACTAAAACGTCTGTTTGTATTCATTAGAAAAAGTACAATGGATATATTTAATTTAGAAATGAAAATACTTAACACAGTCAATTTTTTATTCAGTAATATTTCATTGAAAGGGTAAGGCAAGTGTTGATACTGAATGTGAAAAATGCTTTTTCCTTCTTTGATCAAATTTGCATTCAAAGAACTGTTATAGGAGAAAATCTTCCATAATGATTCTATTATATTAAGGCAGACTTTGGTTGGTTCTTATTAATATCACATGTAAGTCTGTTGCTTAATCTCTGTCATGTAAATTATAAATGTATTTCTTAGGTTTTGCTTCCATACTTCTCTTAAGTACTCTTAAAAATGTATTTGCTGAATAATTGCCTGTCACAATATAATCTACAGAGTTGAGATACTTCTCAACAATAAATGCAAGACTGAGTTCCCTCCTCCGTCCATGTATTAATGGGAGAATAACAGTAAGGGAAGTCCATCTGCATATTCTTATTGATGGACTGCTACTGGCTTATGATCACACAACCACTCTGCAGTGTAATGATCAATGCAGGGCAATTACACTTTATTTTCACTATCATTATAGGCATTGATAAAATAAACTCACCATTGTATTAACTAAAGCTATGAACACAGATTTACATTTCGTGTGTGTTCAGATTTACTTTATAAATAGGACTTTTGTTGCATCACAGCAGACCTAATGCACATTAAGGTAGAAAAATCCGAACTTTAAAACAGAAATAATAAATCAGATTCAAATAACTTTTGCTTTAGTCCTCAGACACTGAGGAGACTGATTATCTTTGAGTATGTTTCATCATTTTATTTATTCTCAGTATTTTCTGGAAAACTTTCATTTTACTGAGAACTGAGAAGCAAAATGTTTGTTTTCAAGGCAATTGTATTGTTTTAATTTCTTTCTTATATTTTCACATCTCAATGATTTTTTCTTTTCTTTTCAAGACAGGGTTTCTCTGTAACATTGAAACCTGTACTGGGATTCACTCTGTAGATTATGCAGGCCTAGTGCTCACAGAAATCCACTTGTCTCTGCCTCCTGAATACTGGGGTTAAATGTGTGTACCATCACCACTCAGCATATCAAAGAATTTGAATTTGGGAAGTGAAGTGACAGGTCTAGCCTACAAGCCTGATAACTTCTAACCTACATGATGAAAGGAAGCAATGCATGTACATACACATACATACACGCAAACACATATATACAAACACAAGCACACAGATCATTTTTTAATTGGAAGCAATTTTTAAACTTTAGTAAGTCATGCCATACATACTTTCAAATACAGAGAACAAGTTGTATTGAGACAATAATAGAGTATTATTTAGCTTCTGTAGGACCATATTTCTCTATGGTGGAAGCCAGGCTCTAAAGCCATAAGCCCCACCTGAGGTGTTTATGTAGCTTTCCAGACAGGCTGTCACAGCCCTAACAAAAGGTCAGAATGTTGTTTTGCTCCTTTCCTTGTAATTTGGAGGTTGCCTGATAGAGATGCTTGTTCAAGCCCATGTGCCAGGTAGCATACAGATCAGACAGGTAGCTGTGGATGTGACTAAAAGCCATTCACCTGGTTACTAAGGAAACAGAATGCTAATGTATTTCCCCTCAGTTAAGTTTTGGTATAAAGACTGTCTGGAGGGACCACTGAGAATCTCCCTCCCGATTAAGCAATGTGAGTTGTGTCTTTATTTCTGTGCCTCCATGCCAGTCCAGAGAAATAGTTTATGTTGGGGTCTGGTCAAGAGAAATAATTTATGGTCTGGGCTAGTATYGGACCCCGACAAGTTTCTTTTCCTTTCATTTCTTTGCAYGTGGGTGTATATATTTACATTTGTATATATGCCTGTGGAAGTCAGASGACAAGCATAGACTCCTCTGCCCACCAAACTTTCTCAATGTGCTTTCTTGCGAATCCACAACTGAAGTGTACTTCTAGCCCCTTTTTGTTTCTTTCCTCTTTTTAGTTACTCCCTAGCTATGTTTCCAGAATTGACTAGGAAAGAATTTGTTTTGTAGTAATATAGTCCTGTTTTCTTCAAACAATGCAAGGTTGTACAACTGAGTTTAGATTAAATTAGATTTCTTTTTTCTTTCGTATTTTGGGTTCTCTTAAAGTTGTGACTGAATTTCATGTGTATAATTTTTTATTTTTATTTTATTATTAAATGATGTTAGATCTCATGGAAGATATAATAATGAAGTTTTCAAGAATAATTCTAGTACTACTAAGGATTTATATTATATAGTTTTTAAAGTGTGTTTATTATATTCTTATACATATTTAATTTTATAAATATGCAGAAATAGTTGGGATATGTGTTCCTATTAGCAGGAACCAGGGCTTAAAGAATTTATACTTATTTAGTAGCAGAAGTATATTAGAAATTGGAACTTATTTAATTTTTCTTTTAGGGGTAATGTCATGGAGTGTGATTTATTGGAAAGAATTAGCTGAAATAAGAGGCATGAAGGAAAATCTTTATCTACTGCTGTCATCTTGTAAAAATGCAGTAATTCTGAAGATGTCTCTTATGTAAGGATAGTAGAATAGAAAGGCAGGAGAATTGGTCCTTGATTCACCAAAAATGCCATAACTGGCCTTGCTTGTCTCTGGAATTTTTTAACTAGTGAACAATTTACCTGTATCTTCTAAGTTGTGGTCATTTTGAGTTTGTCTTACTAGGAGCCAAACTGAATCCTGTTTCCCTACTAGCCTCATTAAAAAAATTGATTCACTCTTTGAAGTGTTATTTTATTAAATTTATGAGATGACTCCAACAATGGGAAAGTAATATCCCCTAGTCCCTAGGTTTGATCACTTCATAAAGATTTATTGATCTTAAGACAGTTTTAATTAAAAAATGGTGGAATATTAAGAATCCTTCAGTGTATCTTAGTTGTGTCTTCAAAAGGATATATAGGGGTCTTTCATTATGCCATATCATTATGTATTATTATTACACTATAAAAGGAAAATATGGATCACAGTGTTCAGAAGGCAAAAGTTACTTACAGAAAATGATGAAAACACAGATAGAATAAGCAGACGAAGGAGAGAAAGAGAAGTACCAAAAAAGGATAGAAGGTAGGAAGAAAGGAAGGAGGAAATGAAAAGGTGTAAAAGAAAAAGGTGGTGGTGGATTCTGTGAGGTGTGTATATGTGTATATAATGTGTGTATGTGTGTGTTTTTGTGGTATGTCTTAGTGTTGGATAAGTGTTTGTATGTAGTGTGTGTTTCTGTGGTATGTATATGCATGTGAGTATGTTGTGTGTGTGGAGTGAATATGTGTTATCTATATATTTGATGCATGTTTGTGCTGTGTGTATGATGTGGTACATATGTATATATATTTGTTATGTGTCTATGGCATGTGCATGTGTGTGTGAAGTGTCCGTGGTGTGCATATGTATGTGATATTTGTGTGCATGTGTGGTGTATGGGTGTGTGAGTACACAGGAATCATGCACTTACCTGTGAGTGTAAATGAAGATTATAGGTTGACACTGGGAGGACAGGGGCAGGAAAGGAAACAGGGAGGCAGAAGAGGGAAAGAGGAGTCATACCTACCAATGTTCAGACCAAAAGGATGAGATCTTGTTCTCAGACTGCATTTCCAGATTCATTGTCCACAAACCTCAGCCTACAACTGTCTCCACCAAACATCAGACTGCAGCTGCCTCCATCAAACATCAGGCTGCAACTATCTACTAAACCTCAGATTGCACCGAGTTCCATTTTCCATCTTCCTTATATTCCTTTCTCCTCCTAGCCATATTACTCCTGTCTCGACCTCCCTAGTCCCGTCATTAAAGCTGAGTAAGTCCAAGTGCTAGGATCACCCTTGTATTAACTCTGCTTCTCTTTTAGACATATTCAATTATATGTAGCCCAAGGTGTCCTTGAACTAACAGAGATCCTTCTATCTCTGCCTCCCAAGTAATGGGAGTAAGGGTATGTGCCACTACCACCAAACTGTCTTGATTAATTTTATTCATTTCCTTCTACTATTTGTTTGTGTTTTCATACATTTCTTTAGGGGATGTATTTGTTTCCTCATCTAAGTGGCTCCGTTTTGCCTTGACCCTTTATATTTCTATTGCCCAAACAAGATCATTCACATCCTATCAAGGCATGGCACTAAAATTTTGAAACTTCCCCTACTAATGACAACCAAAGTAATTTGTCAGAACAGAATAAAATAAGATTCAGGTCGTAGATAATACATTATCTTCTTTAGAATGGGCCTTTCCATGAGTTGGTTTATAGGCAATTGGTTGATATGTAGGTTGGGTTTGGTATATAGGGAATTGTGGAAGAAATTGGAGAAGGGTAATGTATTTATATCAGTTGAACTTTCCATCATTGTGACAAAAATGCATGAAAAAGTCAAATCAGAGGAGATTTGTGTAACTTTATGATTGGATAGATCATTGATATGGGTCATTTTAAGATAGAGAGAACTCCTGGTAGCCAGCTTTCTTAATCAGTCTGTAATCCCAGTATTAATCACATCAATAGATTGGGTCACTGCTGAAGTCAGAACTCATATGTGTTTATCAGCTGACAAAGGAGCTTTTAAGACAAGAACTGTGCAGAAGCATTTTTAGTTTAGACTATAAGAGAGTTTGTGCCATTTTATGATTTCTGTGGATAGTATGTGTATGTGGTACACAGTATATAATATATGCAGGAAAGTATCCATATACATAAAAATAATTTTAAAAGCACCAGAAGAGGAAAAAGAGCCATAGTTCATCTCCTCCCCACAACTGACAGATGCTATGTTGCTAAGCAACAAGAGACAACAAAATTCATCAGAAATTTGGAAAAATTTGGGACTCAGGAAATGAAGCCTTATAATTTATTGAAAGTTGATAGCCTGACAGTTGCATAATTTTTTAAATCTTATTATGACTCATTTACTATCTAAAATCATTAAGGCATTAGACTTCTATTAACCTGTGTTTTATTTCTGAAAGCCATGTCTGAAATTCTACTATAGAGCCTGAGTCTGGCCCAAGGTATTTGGTCCTACCTTGAGTAGATGTGGTTGTTCAGAGGTGACTTGAGAATTATTAAAACAAAAGAAATTTGCTGATAGAAAACTAGAGTTGTCAGTAAGCTCCAGCTGTGTTTACATGACAGGTGAGTCCAGGAATCTCAGAATATTGAGACCTGAAGTTATTAATATACTCTACTCTGCAGAGATGGGCCATAACAAATCAGAGTGTTTCTCTTTTGATTCCTTATTTGTGGTCTGGCTCCCTTTGTCTCCAAAATAAAGTAATACATTTGGGGCCTCTACTGAGCTCTGGAAGTAATGGGAGGTTATTTTCACTCTTTATTTAATAAAACCAATTGCTAGAGTTTCTGAGATTCATTTGGAACAGCAGGTGTATTTTTAAAACAAGGGACAAGTGAAATTACCACATGTGTAAAACAGAGCCCTTCTAAATGGAAAAAAATGCTTGTGTCCAGCTGACCTGTTCAGTCAGTAACAAGATGCAGGAGCAAAATATTTACAGAAAACTATGTAATTGCACCTTATTTTCTCTTAAGTTTCAAATTTAAAAATTATATATTATCAGTAGGATTGATCAGTATAGGAAGAGAAAGTGTCTGGGAAGGCTTATGCAGATAAATTTTTGCTGTGGTCTTGGCTATGGAGAAAGGGAAGACTCAGAAGATAACAATAACCAGAATATACATATTGGAGAGAAATGTTTCCTTAGGTTCAACGCATATGGGTACCCTTATTAAAGATGGCACTGAGGTTTCTGCTTTGATCTCACCTAAAATGGTGGTTATTCATGTTTATATTTTTTTCAGAGCTGTTGTAATCTAGAGTCAAAAGTTTTACAGATTTTAAAGCAAACTCACATACACACAGAGATATAAAACAAGCATACTGTGGCCATATTATTTACACATATATATCAACAGACAGACCAAATTTCCTTTTCCAGAAAACTGTGTCAGCTGACCAACCTAAAATTCCTGGAGTAGGTTGCAGAAGACAGGCAAGGACACAAGGTGGCCCCATTAAGAGTCATATCTACAAATGCTGTAAGGGAGAACAGAAACACAAGGGCAGAATACCTATGTAGCTCAGAGTGAGAGGGCAGGGGGTATGGACCCAATGCATGAAGAATCCCAACATGACCAGATCATATGCCAGGAATGCAAAAAAAGCAGACAAATAGCAAACAGTGATTGAAATGACAGTGGGGGTCAGTGGCCAGTGTCTCTGGCAGAATGGTCATGGTAGCATTTTTAGGATCCCAATTCCCAGATAAGTGGGAATCTGGAAGCACCGTGACCCTAGCAACTAAGACCAGTGCTAAGCGACACT
Source organism: Bramus lutescens (assembly GCA_001685075.1). NCBI lineage: Eukaryota > Metazoa > Chordata > Mammalia > Rodentia > Cricetidae > Bramus > Bramus lutescens. The sequence goes on along the minus strand of LOEQ01013423.1, from coordinate 4,414 downwards.
AGCCAGTGAGGAAAGGCAGGAGCACATTACTTGGAAACCATGGGCATAAGGGTTTTTATTTACTTGTCCCCATATTGGCAAAAATTTTGGGAGTTAACGATGTATGGTATCAGATAGCCCCAATTAAAAAAAATTGTAATAGGCAGCCCATGGGAGTTTGGGGATCCAGTTTCAAATTGTAGGTGTCCATTTTGCAAGACTTTCCCAGGACTTGAAGCCTAATGATTCTAAAAAAGGAGTCCCACAGAACAAGGCAGGTCCTTATTCCTGTAACAGGTTGGGAGCCTGACACAGCTTCGTAGTACACAGGACATCCTGAAAATTGCAGGTGGGCCTCTAAGGCAGTGATGTGGAAAAGACATAATAACCTGCCAAAGCAGATCATAGCCTGGTGGAGAGCAGGTGTAGGGGAGAATGGTGTTTTCTCACCACATAGCCTCAATCCATTGGGAGAGAAAAAAAAAACGCCCCCTTGGTGGAATCTCCAGATGAAAAGTTTCTGCACTCCCTTTCTGCCAATGTGATCATTCAAATCAGACAAAATCAAGCCCAATTAGAAAAATCCCATTTTTAATGAATACCACACTCCTGGATGACTTTCCAGACCTGCAGAGCAGAGATGGGAAGATCAGAAAACCAAGTGTTTGTTCTCTGGGGTCAGGTTAAATGCCCCGTGGAAGTGGTCTTGAGCATCTCTGAAAAAGGGTCATCATTTAGCTGGCACTCTCAGGGATGGAATCTGGATTGAGGCAACTCCCAGGGGAAGGGGCTTGGGGTAGAACTTCCGCCCTAACATTCCAGACTCTGGATATATGGATGTCAAGGTCTGGGGTGAGACTTCCATCCAAATAGCAGGGAATTCAGCATGTATTATAGGTTGAGCCTCTGACTAATGATCTTTCTGCCTCCACTTCCCCAGTGCTGTCATAAGAGCACGTGTCCCATATCTACTGGCATATTGAATATTTCTATGTGTACACTTTTCTATGCTTATCATCTCAGAAAGTTTTGACATGTTGCTTCTTTGTGATTAAATTGCACCATATCCAAGGAAGGACTCTTCTGATTTCTGTGACCATTTATTGCTGTTGCTTGCATTTGAACTTTTCAAGAATGTAATTATTCAGTTTATAATGATTTGAATATCATCTATGATCAATTTCATGCTTTAGAACCCCACTTATGTCATTGCATATACCTGTGATTATGTTTTCTGTGTTAATATAAGTGAGTTTATTCCTGTCATTCTGTTGCTCTAGGCAAGTATTGAAATATTTGCAGGTAGTTTGAGATTATGGGGAATGGTGAGGACAGAGGTGCAAATCTTTTGGGTCCACATACACTTCATCTCACAGTTTTCTTTGGGGATAGTCCTTCAGTGGTTAATGAATCTTGTCTCCACACTCTTATTTTTTGTAATTCTCATTATTGGTTGGGTTTTGGACTCTTCTCCAAGGCAGTAAGGGTTAAACATAGAATATCCAGGCAATCAAATTACTATTTTGAATAGGAAACAATGTAACTTTCAAATTAGCAAATTGTTGACTCTTATTTTAATAATCACCAATAAATAGTCATTTAATCACTGACTTTACTTTCTCAGACTCCCAGAGAATAACTCAGGAAGTATAGATGAGAAAGTGGGCTTTTAAATAAAAACTAGATGTTTTCCCAATACTAAATAGAATTCTTTTGACCTCTTTGTAAAAATGGTGTACCTTTAAGTACACATTCATCTCATTGCTCTTGCTATCTCTTTGGGAAGATAAAGAAACCCACCCATTTCTTAACCAACTATGCTCCATATTATGAAATAGCATTTTCCAGTGCCTTCATCTGGCCTTTTCAGAAACTTATATAGTCATATTCTTGGTCACTAGCTGAATATATATTTGTTACATCTTCTAAGCTAAAATATTACTTTCTCTTTAACAAATCACAAATCTCCACAAAAATAACCAGAGGAAATGTAGAATATTCATAAAATGAAATTTTAGATATATAAAACTTATGTGGTTTTCTTCTAAAATACTTGAGAAATACTTACATTAAAGCATTTCATTATCTGCAATTCCATTTTTATTTGCTAAGTCTGACAACTTTATTTCAATGATGAGTTTACACTCCATTCTTAAGATATTAAAGTCCACAGGTGTTTAATCCAAATCATTGGAGGCAGGAAAAAAAAACATTCACATAAAGATAATTATCACTCCCTTAACCAACTGTAAACCTTGACAAAAGTTACAAAATAATCACTTGTGTGCTTGGGAAACTAATGAAATGTATATGGAGTATGAGAAGTATTTATCTGTTAAAACTGCTGACTTTTAAGTATGAACATTGGAAGACTGATCATAGATAGAATGCTATGTTACAAGTGAAAGTTAGAATAGTAAAACTAAGTGAACAAAACCCATTAAGGCCTTCACAGTTTTGGGGTGATGCAGCATTATCCTAGTCAATCTCCTAAACAGAAAGCAGCAAGCTTTGGGAAAGTGAGAAGGAACGAAATCAGAATTCAAAATTGTACCCATAATTTATCTAAAGTATCTAGTTTTCAATAACAACAACAAATCTCTCTCTCTCTCATGCACACACATACACACACACACACACACAAATAAGCCCACATTTAGGAAAATGTCAATATCAATATCAATGTCAATATCAGAGAAACACTCTCTGAATTCCTCCAGGCATTGCTTCATAAAGAAAGCAATAATTATAAATATTTTCAAAGAACAAAGGAAACAAGTTAAAAGACTTAAACTATAATAATAATAATAATAACAGTAATAATAAGGAAACATTTTGAATAAGAGGAGGGAAACAAAGGAAAATTAGAAATTCTAGAGACAAAAAGTAAGTAATTGAAACAAAAAGAAAGGAAGGAAGGAGTGGAGGGATGGAGGAAGAATTCTTGATCTAAGGGGTCAGGAATTGATTGATGGCTCTGAGATAAATCAATAAAAATTGACTAATCTGAAGAACAAAGAGAGGAGAAAAAAGGCAAACAAAAATGTACAAAATTTCTGATACCTTTATGAAAGCATCAAGCCTCACATCAGTTACATGATGGAACTCTCAAAAAAGAGGAGGGTGAAAGATAAGGGAATGGAGAAAGGGGGAGAAAAAAAACACAGAAAAACAAATTTCAAAAAGACAATTCTGAGAAATGTTTCATGTGATGTTTTATAAATTAATATTTATATTAAATAGAAACCATTCTCAAGTAGGATAAATTAAAAGATGTTTGCATCTACACCTACACATGCTATGCTCAATTTTTTTAAAAGCCAAAGAGACCATGCAAATGACAGAACCCGGAAAATATAGTGGAATTACATTGACTTAGGCCATTTTCTATTGTCATGAGAAAATATTCTGACAAAGGTAACTAGAGGTAAAAATGTTTCTGTTGGGTTCAGGGTTCTTTATTGCAAGGAAGTCAAGACTGTCGGATCTTAAGCAGCTTGTCATATCCCATACACAATCAGGAATCAGAGAGATCAACGCATGCCCTTGCTCATGTCCCTTTTGCCATTTACAGAGTCCCATCAAGGGAGTGATTACCTTTTGCTTGAAACAGCAGGATTACACCTCTTGTTGTGTGAAAGACTTTCAATGAAGGAAAGAACAAACTTCTTTCATGAAACATTTAATTATCTGATTTCTAGTGAATATCTTACTTTCATTTTGTTAAGTATTTTTCAGCAGGGTCTAGAAATTCTCAATCAATAAATAGTTGGCTTTCAGAAAGAGACTGAGAACCCCACCCCCACTCCCTTCTAAACTATGCTATAAATATTCTAAGAATGGTCATTTGTGCTACTATTGAGTACCTGAAATGTGGTTAATGGAATAAAAGTCTCCACCACTTCCTACTGCTCTATTGGTGATTAACATGCAACATGGGTTTAGAGGAAGAAAAGTACTCAAATGATGTTTAAGGGCTTGTTTTTCTTGAACATCAAAAGAATGTGTGACTACATATGTTTAAGAGTCACTGTAGATATCAAATGGAGATATATCACTAGATTTCTATAAAATGGAATCAATTGTCTTGTGGAATTACTCCTTCATGGGAAACAATTGCAACAATAATATTGAAAACATATGGACTTACCATGAATTCAACAAATTTGCCAGATATTGTCCAGGAAAAAATAGTGAACAGCACAGAAAAACTGTGAGCTCAGAGAACTTATGTGAAGGTGTAAATCATAATCAATCCCACACTGGTTCGGAATTATAATTAATAGAATAGTTACTTATTTAAAGGGGAAATCTTACAGATCACTGTCCCAGACGACAGCCCTCTGCACAATCAGGAAAGGAGCCTAGTCGCTGGAAGCAAAGCCGGAAGCCAGAGAGTGAGTGGAGGGCAGTTGCTGCTTTTTTAAAGAGAGAG